>JAGIQG010000006.1:130927752-131094269 GCA_024679065.1 Sphyrna mokarran | reverse complement strand
AATGTTGCAGTTGTATAAAACGTTGGTTAGACCTCATTTGGAATACTGCGTCCAGTTCTGGTCGCCTTACTACCGGAAGGACGTGGAGACTCTGGAGAGATTGCAGAGGAGGTTTACCAGGATGCTGCCTGGTATGGAAGGTCTGAGTTACGAGGAGAGGTTAGGCAAATTGGGACTGTTTTCCTTAGAAGGACGTAGACTTAGAGGAGATCTAATAGAGGTGTACAGGATTATGAGGGGTATATAGAACATCGAACATAGAACATTACAGCACAGAACAGGCCCTTCGGCCTTCGATGTTGCACCGACCAATGTAAAAAGCAATGACCCTCCAAACTAAACCATTCCCTTCTCTTCCATATACTTATCAACTAACCTCTTAAACGCCACCAAACTTGGCGCATCTACAACTGCTGCAGGCAGGGCATTCCACTCCGAACCACCCTTTGGGTAAAGAACCTACCTCTGATATCCGTCCTATAACTATCACCCCTTAATTTAAAGCTGTGTCCCCTCGTGCTAGCTTTTTCCATCCTAGGAAAAAGGCTATCACTGTCCACGCTATCTAAACCTCTAATCATCTTATATGTTTCGATTAGGTCCCCTCTTAGCCGCCTCCTTTCTAACGAAAACAACCTCAAATCCCTCAGCCTCTCTTCATAAGACTGCCCTCCATACCAGGCAACATCCTGGTAAACCTCCTCTGTACCCTCTCCAATGCCTCCACATCTTTCTTATAATGTGGGACCAGAACTGCACACAATACTCCAAGTGCGGCCGCACTAGAGTTTTGTACAGTTGCAACATGACGTTGCGGCTCCGAAATTCAATCCCTCTACCAATAAAAGCCAAGACTCCATATGCCTTCTTAACAACCTTCTCGACTTGACTGCCTACTTTCAGGGATCTATGCACATACACACCAAGATCCCTCTGTTCATCTAGACTACTAAGAATCCTACCATTTGCCCTATACTCTACACATTTATTATTTCTGCCATAGTGCATTACCTCACACTTTTCCACATTAAACTCCATTTGCCACCTCTCGGCCCAGCTCTTCAACTTGTCCAAGTCCCTCTGCAAACTATAACACCCCTCTTCACTATCTACCACTCCACTGACTTTAGTGTCATCTGCAAATTTACTAATCCATCCTTCAATACCCTCATCCAGATCATTTATAAAAATTACAAACAGCAGGGGCCCCAAAACAGACCCCTGAGGTACACCACTTGTCACCGAACTCCACGATGAATATCTCCCATCAACCACCACCCTCTGTCTTCTATCTGCTAGCCAATTCCTAACCCAATTAGCTAAATCACCCTCTATCCCATACATCTGCATTTTCTGCAGAAGTCTTCCATGGGCCACCTTATCAAACGCCTTACTAAAGTCCATATATACCACATCAACCGCCTTACCCCCATCCACCTCTTTAGTCACTTTTTCAAAAAACTCAATGAGGTTAGTAAGGCACGACCTACCCTTCACAAAACCATGCTGACTATCTCCAATCAATTCATTTCTCTCTAAATAACTATAAATCCTATCCCTAATAATTCTCTCCAATACTTTGCTCACAACAGAAGTAAGACTCACTGGCCTATAATTCCCTGGAAGGTCTCTCTTCCCCTTCTTGAACAATGGGACCACATTCGCTATCCTCCAGTCCTCCGGAACCACACCCGCAACCAACGACGACCTGAAGATCAGAGCCAGAGGCTCTGCAATCTCCTCTCTTGCCTCCCAGAGAATCCTAGGGTAAATCCCGTCCGGCCCAGGGGACTTATCCAACTTCAAACCCTCGAGAATATCTAGCACATCCTCCCTATCTACTTCAATACCTTCCAGTTTGCTACCCTGTACCTCAGTGTTCTCCATAACTACATTTACATCACCCTGCGTGAATACCGAAGAGAAATATTTATTCAGTACCTCTCCAATCTCTTCAGGCTCCACGCACAACTTCCCACTGCTGTCTATGACTGGCCCTAATCTTGCCCTAACCAATCTTCTATTCTTAACATATCTAAAGAAAGCTTTAGGATTCTCCTTAATCCTATCAGCCAAAGTCTTCTCGTGTCCCCTCTTAGCTCTCCTCAATTCACTCTTTAGCTCCCTCCTGGCTAATCTATAGCTATCCATTGCACTAACCGAGCCTTCAAGCCTCATCCTGACATAAGCCTCCTTTTTCCTTTTAACCAGCAAATCAACTTTTTTCGTACACCAAGGTTCTCTTACTCGACCATTTCCTCCTTGCCTGACAGGGACATACTTATCAAGGACTCGCAGCAGCTGCTCCTTGAATAAGCTCCACATTCCAGATGTTCCCAGTCCCTGTAGTTTCCTAGTCCAATCTATGCACCCTAATTCTCTCCTGATGGCTTCATAATTGCCCTTCCCCCAGCTGTAACTACTGCCCCCAGCTTCATGCCTATCCCTATCCATCACTAAGGTGAACGTAACCGAATTGTGGTCACTATCACCAAAATGTTCACTAACTTCCAAACCTAACACGTGGTCTGGCTCATTGCCCAGCACCAAATCCAATGTAGCCTCACCTCTAGTTGGCTAGAGCCTAGCCAACTAGAGGTGAGTATACTAGAGCCTCACCTCTAGTATAGGTAGAGTAAACTGGGTTAAGCTTTTTCCTCGGATGGACTCGAATAGCACGAGGGGTCATGGGCTTAGGGTGAGAGGGGTAAGGTATAATTTGGATGCTAGAGGGAGTTTTTTCACACAGAGGGTGGTGGGGGTATGGAATGCGCTGCCAAGTAAAGTGGTGGAGGCAGACACTCTGGAGTTATTTAAGAGATACTTAGATGGGCACATGAATGGAATGGGAATGGAGGGGTATAGAAAACTGATTTAAAATAGGGATCATGAGCCTTGGGAATCCCTGGGAAGTGTGTAAGTAGATGATGATATTGATGTACTTGTTTTTATCCTACAGGTGCTTTGGTCCACCTTGTTGTCTAACAAGGGGAATACACGTGATGGGTCGTGAGAGGGCTGCTCTTGGATTTTTCGAGAGTATCCTAGTGCTTCATGTCGTTAGTGTATGCTTGACCTGGACCATTTGATGGGCAACACAACAGCTCAGTGACTATTGCTGTGCTGTGCAGATACATGGATTTGGGCCTGTGTCTGTGGGAGTTTGCGCATTCTTCCCGTGCTTGTGTGGATTTCCTCCGGGTGGTCCGGTTTCCTCCCATATCCCAAAGATGTGCTCTTAGGCTAACTGGCAAAACAAATTCTCCCTAAATTGTCTCAAATTTTGTTTTTAATCCATAGATCTATAAACATAGACAAGGATCACGGATAGAGGTGGAAACATCGGGGTGGTGGCGCGGGCTTGTTGAGCCAAAGGGCCTGTTTCCCATGCTGTTTTGTTCTTTGTTCATTTTCTTTGTTTAACCCAGATGGAAGCAGAGAGCCAGAATTAATCATTATCCTAGACTGATTGCACTGTGGTCATTGAGCAAGGAGGGGTGTGCAGATTTTCTAGGACAAAGACAGAAAGGGCACAATTGGAGCGGATCTGGAGGACAGAGGAATTGGTGCAGTTGGAGCAGAGGTAAAAGATGTTTGATTAATGGGAAAGTTTGGTGTAAAGTGGTGTGCAGCCAGTTAGAAATGTTGCAGCCTGGATCAGTTAGTGTCAGCAACTCAATGATGACTTTGCATTTAGAGAGTTCCGGGGTTTGGCTACCAATAAATATCTCGGGGCTAGTTTTGGTTCTGAACCTGGATGTCATTTGTTTTTGATGCAGAGAGAAACCATGGCCTCGGCAGCAGATGTTCCACAGGTACTTTTTTCCGTTGGCATGGAGTTCAAATTTTAATCTTAAAATGCTCAAATTTCTATTCACTAACTCTGTTTAACTGTAACTGAGCCTGCCAGTTTTCCTCACTCAATAAATTTTAACTCAACTGAAGGTCACAAACCAGATGTTTCCAGATGTGATCTTTGATTTTTCCCCTGGAAATGTTTGTCTGATTCAATCCTCTGCTCACAGGATATAAATAACTGGGAGTGTGAGAGAGATTATGTTTTTGGTTGTATTTCCTCCGTATGCTACTAACAAAAATCAGGTAAATGTTTCGAGTGACAGGAATTGAACTGCAATGTAGAGATGGTATTGTTCTATTTTAATTCTGCATTTTTTTCCTCTTGGTCAGAATGTGATTGTTCGGGTATTTAACCTGCCACTTTTCAGCACTGCTTATGACATAGTGACATCTGTATACAATGTCACAAAGGACAATCACCCCTATCTGAAATCTCTGTGTGAAATGGCAGAAAAAGGAGTAATGGCCATTACATCTGTAGCTGTCACCAGTACTGAGCCAATCCTTCAGAAACTGGAACCGCAAAGTAAGAAATGGAAACTTTTTATGCTCAAGTGACTCTGACCCTTCTATTATGAACACAGTAAATTTGAATTAGTCTGGCAGATTCCATAATAGTCATTGGATTGCCAGGAATAAAGGGAAGCATGGTGTCCTGATATTGTCACTGGACTAGAATCATAGAACCCCTACAGTGCAGAAGGATGCCATTTGACCCATCAGGTCTGCATTGACAATATTCCTACCCAGGCCCCATAACCCCACATATTTACCTATTAATCCCTCTAACATACAGACCCCGGGACATTAAGAAGCAATTTAGCATAGCCAATGCACCGAACCTGCACATCTTTGGACTGAGAGGGGAAACCAGAACACCCGGAGGTGTGGGTGTTCTGGGGAAAATATGTAAACTCCACGCAGTCACCCAAGCCGGGAACTGAACCTGGGTCCCTGGCGCTGTGAGGCAGCAGAGCTAACCACCTTGCCACTGTGCCACCCATAGGCTTGTAATTCATAAATCTAGAGCACTGGGTTCAAATTAGATCATGGCAAATGGTGAAATTCAATCAAATTTGTGAGACATGATTTGCCATTCATAAAGCTATGCTGACTGTCCCTGATCAGTCCTTCTGTCTCAAAATGTAGATCCTGTCTCCCAAAATATCTTCCAACAAGTTACCCTGCACAGATGTGAGGCTCACCAGCCTGTAATTCTCAGGTTTTCCCTGCAGCCTTTTTAAACAAGGGCACAACGTTTGCCACCCTTCAATCTTCAGGTACCTCACCTGTAACTAACAGTGATTCAAATATGTCTGTTAGGGACCCGCAATTTCCTCCCTAGTCTCCAACAATGCCCTGGGATACACTTCATCATGGGGATTTATATACCTTGATGCGCTTTAAGACTTCCAGAACATCCTCCTCTGTATTATCCACAAGACATCACGATTTATTTCCCCAAGTTTCTTAACATTCATGCTTTTCTCAGTAGTAAATACCATGAGAAATATTCATTTAAGATCTCACTCAATTCTTGTGGATCCACACATAGATGACTTTGTTGATACTTAAAAGGCCTTACTCTCTCCCTAGTTATTCTTTTCGCTTTTATGTATTTGTAGAAGTTCTTTGGATTCTCCTTTGCCTTATTTATCCAAACAATCTTGTATCCCCTTTTTCCCTCTGATCCCCCTCTCAATGCTACTTCTACACCCGTATACTTTTCAAAGGATTTGTTTGATCTCAGCTGCTTATGCATGTCATTATGTCTCCTTCTTCTTCTTTCCCAGGGCCTCAATATCCTGACTCATCCAGGGTTCCCTATTTCTACCAGCCTTGCCCTTCACAAGAGGAATGTGCTTACCTGAACTCTGGTTAACACACTTTTAAAAGTCTCCCACTTACCACATATTCCTTTGCCTCCCCACAGACTCCCCAAATTAATTATTGAAAGTTCCTGCCTGATACGATCAAAATTGGCCTTGGCTCAATTCAGAATTTTATGCTTTGGGCCTATCATTCTCCATAGCTATCTTAAAACTGACAGAATTATGGTCGCTGGTCCCAAAATGTTCCCTCACTTCTGTCACCTGCCCTTCCTTATTTCCCAAGAGGCAGTCAAGTTTTGTCCCTTTGTAGTCGGGCTATCCATATACAGAATGAGAAATTCCATCTGAATACACTCAACAAATTTTTCTCCATCCAAGCTTCTAATACTATGACTGTTCTAGTCAATGTTGGAAAAGTTAAAATCCCTTGCTATTATCATCCTACTTATCTTGGAGCTATCTATAATCTCCTTACATATTTGTTCCTCGATTTCCTGCTGACTATTTGGGGGTCTATAGTACAACTCTATCAAAGTGACTTCCGCCTTCTTACCTCTTAGTTCTACCCATATAGATTTAGTGGCTGAACTCTCAGATATATCCCTCTCAAGATGGCAATGATATTTTTCTTAATGAAAAGTGCAACTGCTGCTCCTTTCTTCCCTTCTGGTAGATAGTGAAGAGGGGTGTTATAGTTTGCAGAGAGACTTGGACAAGTTGCAGAGCTGGGCCGAGAGGTGGCAAATGGAGTTTAATGCGGAAAAGTGTGAGGTAATTCACTTTGGCAGGAATAACAAATGTGTAGATTATAGGGCTAATGGTAGGACTCTTAATAGTGTTGAAGAACAGAGGGATCTTGGTGTATATGTGCATAGATCCCTGAAAGTTGGCAATCAAGTCGATAAGGTTGTTAAGAAGGCATACAGAGTCTTAGCTCTTATTTGGTAGGGGGATTGAATTTCGCAGCCGCAACATCATGTTGCAACTGTACAAAACTCTAGTGCGGCCGCACTTGGAGTATTGTGTACAGTTCTGGTCCCCGCATTATAAGAAAGATGTGGAGGCATTGGAGAGGTACAGAGGAGGTTTACCAGGATGTTGCCTGGTATGGAAGGCAGGTCTTATGAAGAGAGGCTGAGGGATTTGAGGTTGTTTTCGTTAGAAAGAAGGCGGCTAAGAGGAGACCTTATTGAAACATATAAGATGATTAGAGGTTTAGATAGGGTGGACAGTGATAGCCTTTTTCTAGGATGGAGAAAGCTAGCACGAAGGGACATAGCTTTAAATTAAGGGGTGGTAGTTATAGGACGGATGTCAGAGGTAGGTTCTTTACCCAGAGGGTGGTAAGGGTATGGAATGCCCTGCCTGCTGCAGTTGTAGATGCGCCAACTTTGGTGGCGTTTAAGAGGTTAGTAGATAAGTTTATGGACGAAAAGGGAATGGTTTAGGTTAGAGGGTCGTTGCTTTTTCTTAATTGGTCAACGCAACATCGAAGGCCAAAGGGCCTGTTCTGCACTGTAATGTTCTATGTTCTGTTCTATCTTTCCTATAGTATCTGTACCCTGGAACATTGAGCTGGCAATCCTGCCCCTCCTTTAGCCATGTTTCAGTAATTGCTATAATATCCTAGTCCCATGTACCCATCCATGCCCTGTGTTCACCTGCCTTAACCGTCAGGCCTCTTACATTGAAATAAATGCAGTTTAATCCAGACTCCACTTGCTCTATGTCTTGCTTTTGCTTGATCTGTCTGGGACTAGAATTACTGACATTGTCTTTACCACTTAATATGCTCTCTTTAACTTCTGCGCTGTCCTCAACCTTCTTTTGGGTCTGCCTTTTGCTTTGGGTCCCACCTTCTCTGTGAAACTAATTTTTGAACTGGTAATGTTTAACCTGGTTGTGAAATGACAGTTTGCTGAGTTGCATTTCAGCTAGTTCAGTCTGTTCTATTTACACATGATTCCCTAAGAAAATTGCTTGCTGAAAACCATGTTTAAACTCACCTTTGAACAACTTGATTCAACTTTGGAAAAGCGTTCTCTTTAGAGAGTAACCAATTCCTAAAGATTTAACCTTTTGTTTTACAGATTTTGAGGTTAATCCATTATCTTTGTCAATTGCGGCCATCAGTAAATGCTTGATATTCTTTCATTGACAAGTTTTTTAAGTTTTAATGCTACTTTGTTTCCAATTTTTTTAGTTGCATTTGCAAATGGTTATGCTTGCAATGGACTAGACAAAATTGAGCAGAAACTGCCTTTTCTTCATCAACGAACTGATCAGGTATATTGCATTATTTTGGCATTGTTATGATAACAATCAAATCAGCGTAGAAATGCTTGTTCACTTGGGGAGGGAGGATGATGGGGGAAAAGGGCTCCAGATCTAATTTGCTTTCACAATTCTGTGAAGAGACATGTTGCTGAAGCATTTTGTCTCGCAGTGTTCAAGATAAATGCAAGAAAACCTAATTTCAAAGGGAGCAGCAATTCATTAATGAGAAGGGGTGCTGACTGGTTGGCACTGGTTGAGACATTGTCACAGAATGTAATCAGTGCTAACTTACCAAACAACCCACACCTTTTTCTCATGCAGTACAAATCATGGAAACATAGAAAATAAGAGCAAGAGTAGGTCATTTGGCTCTTTGAGCCTGTGCTATCATTCAATATGATTATGGCTGATCATGCATCTTCGGTACCCCATTTACACTTTCTCTCCGTACCCTTTGAGCCTTTAGCCACAGGGGCTACGACCAGCTCCCTTTTGAACATATTTAACAAACTGGCCGCAACAGCTTTCTATGGTAGAGAATTCCATAGGTTCACAACTCTGAGTGAAGAAGTTTTTCCTTATCTCAGTCCTGAATGGCATATGCCTTATTCTTAGACCGTGACCTCAACATCAGGAACATTCTTCCTGCATCTAGCCTGTCCAGTTTCATCAGGATTTTATATGTTTCTATGAGATCCCCTCTTACTTTTCTAAATTGCAGTGAATACAAGCGCAATCGATCCAATCTCTTGAACTCATTGGGACAGATAGAAGAATTGCTTTCTTTTTTAAAAAGATCAACTGGGTAACTGTTTCTGGAGAAAATTGGGAGTGTTTCTGATTCTTGGTATTTTTATCCCTTGGGAAATCGCAATTTCTGTTACGTACAATGTTAATTAATAATGTTTAATGCTACATTTAGAATCATAGATTCCCCCCAGTGCACAAGGAAGTATTTTGGCCCATCGAACCTATACCAACAATAATCCCAACCAAGCCCTGTCCCTGTAAACACGTGTTCATCTTACAAGTCCACCTGACAAGGGGCAATTTACCAGGGCCAATCCACCTAATCCGCACCTCTTTGGAGTGTGGCATGAAACCAGAACATCTGGAGGAAACCCACTGAGAACGTGCAAACTCCGCACAGTCAGCTGAGGCCAGAATTGACCCTGGGTGCCTAACACAGTGCTTAGGGGTGAATTTCTGAAGGTCTATAAAATAATGAGGGGCACAGATCAGCTAGATGGTCAATATCTTTTTCCAAAGGTAGGGGAGTCTAAAACTAGAGGCATAGGTTTAAGGTGAGAGGGGAGAGATAAAAAAGGATCCAGGAGGGGCAATTTTTTCACACAGAGGGTGGTGAGTGCCTGAAACAAGCTGCCAGAGGTAAGAGTAGAGGTGAGTACAATTTTATATTTTAAAAAGCATTTGGACAGTTAGATGGATAAGTTGGGTACAGAGCGATATGGGCCAAATGCGGGCAATTGGAACTAGCTTAATGGTTTAAAAACAAAGGTAGCATGGACAAAAATGGGTTGAAAGACCTGTTTCCATGCTGTAAACCTCAATGACTCTATAGTGATGAGATCATAGGCTCTTAAGGTGAGACAAAAGAGAGAGGAATTACAGCCAAGGATGAAACAAATCTAATATGATCTTTTAGCAAGTTGAAACAAAGGGAAAGAGACAGATGTATTTAATTCAAAGAGACTGCTAAAATTACAGCATGGTGATTTCAAATTAAAATAAATATATCAGTGAATTACTCTGCATTGGAAGTTGAATACTATTATGTAAAGCACAAACATTGAGAAAATGGTGATCACCACATGGGGACAAGAATGCAGTGTTGATAGTAATGTGATTGTGTTAAACGCAGAACAAACTTATTTCCTGTGTCTTCGACTAAACTTATAACAAGCCCTGTGAGTTCTGGCCACTTTGTTAACAGGTTGTTGCTAATGCAAAGGATGTGGTCGTTACTAAAGTATCTGATGCCAAAGATGTTATAACCTTTGCTGTTACTGGTGCCAAGGAGAATGTGACAAGTAAAATTACCGGGGTAGTGGACAAAACAAAAGAGACTGTCTACGAAAGTATTGAAATGACGAAAGCTGTGGTGAATGGCAGCATGAACCACATACTTGAGCTGCGTATAACGAAGGTGTTCAGCAATGGAGTAAATTCTGCCTTGATCACTTCTGAAGTGCTTGTGGATCACTATCTACCCCTGACGGAAGATGAACAAGGTGAGAAAAAGTATTTTTACTCGCAAATAAAACCTCGTTTATGACTTCCAAATTCTCTTTCAGATTTTATTTTGAGATTAGTTCTGCTGGTCGATCTTTGGCAGGAAGTTACTTGCATTCTCCAGTTCAGTTGTGGCTGCATTAATATGCGTGCCTAATTTGAATTGAAATTGTTGGTGTCTAATTAATTGGCCAGGAGCAACACAAGACTGGAGTGTTGTAACTTTGTTATATAGACAAGTTAAACTTTTTTAAGGTCAGAGAGTGCATAATAGCTGGAGTAGTTTGATACACTGATCCGTTTAATACTTTTCAACTGGGTACAGTTAATTGATGTAATAAATAATTTTCCTGAACTTCATGCATGTTGCTAATCTGGTCCAAAACATCAAGAAAAACTTAAAATGCTTCTAGTTACAAAATGCATTCTATTTTAATTTCTACTCTTTGGAAAATCTGTTTCTGTTTAATTGAGTCTTGTTTTAAGCGTCACTCTAGAATTGCATCTGGAAAACATAACTTTTAAATGGTCCATCCACTGCGAACGTCTTGAAGGTCTCGACAGAGGCATTTAAAATGTCTCTGCAGCTGGTAGGTGTGCAGAAATTAGGGCAAGAATTCTTCATGATTCAAGTGGAGGACATATTCCTGAAAGATGCTGCAATAAATTCAGTATCATTACTGTCCCTTGTCCAGGCAGCTGCTGGAGATTCTGCTGATCTGAGCCACCAGCAGTCATTCATTAGTTTCAGAATATCCGCTCCCTGCTCTTCTGTCTAATGTCAAACTTAATAGTGAATGTTAACTTGAAATGGTTTGGTTTTGGTAACTTTTTCAAATGCCTTCAGCTGAGATGCAATGTTTGTACTGGGTGCAGGCAGAACTAATCAGAATGTTGTTTAAAAGCAGTTGCAAAATTGCATTTTTCCAACCTAATAAAGTTAATGGATGTTGTTATGGTGAGTGAGTCAGGTAACCTTGCTATGATTTTTGAGACACTGAATTCCATGGAATTATGATGAAAATAAATAAATCTCATGTTCAAGATGGGTAACAAAACTGTTCTTTCTGCTGACTAGTCACTTCCTAACAATAACCTAGTTTGGGTAGATATGAAAACTCCTTATGTGCTCGCTGTGGCCATGTCACATCTTGCCAGCCTTTGAGATTATCAGTTTAGTGTTGAACTAGATTGTAATCAGATTACATCTATAAAATATGTATTTTTAAATTTGTATTTACAGCTAAAGAAACTAAGAGAATTGATGGATTTGAAGTTGACCCTCTGAAACAGAGTTGTTTTGACAGGCTGGGATCACTTTTTACCAAAGTATACCAGCGATCCTATCAGCAGGCCATTGTTAAAGTTCATAACGCTAAGCAACGTGGTCAAGAAGCAATTTCTCAACTGCTCCATACCATTGTTCTGGTAAGTGCATTAGTTGCTGTGTTTGAGACATGACTAGTGAAATCTCCTCTGATTCAGCTTGCTAAAAATGTAAAACTCTACAATTTCACTGCAAAGGGAATTGTTTGCAGCACTTTAATGTTTAGTTTAGAATTTATATGGTGTTTGCAAATCTCAGTTTCAAGGGAAGTCTATCTGTTGCTGTACTTGGGTTAATGTTTCATGGGTGTAAAATGAAATACTGATATTTCAGTGATTGTTTTTGTATACATTATGTACTGATGGCCATGATCAATATCCACATTAAAGAACAAAGAACAAAACAGCACGGGAAACAGGCCCTTCAGCCCAACGAGCCCACGCCGCCACCTCGATGTTCCCATTTCTACACGTGATCCCTGTCTATGTTTATAGATCTATGCATTGAAACCAAATTTGACACAATTTAGGGAGAATTTGTTCTGCCAATCAGCCTAACAGCACATCTACGGGATGTGGGAGGAAACCGGAGCACCCGGAGAAAATCCACGCAAGCACAGGGAGAATGCGCAAACTCCCACAGACACAGGCCCAAATCCTTGTATCTGCACAGCACAGCGATAATCACTGAGCATCAAATGGTCCAGGTCAAGCGTACACTAACGACATGAAGCACTAGGATACTCTCGAAAAATCCAAGAGCAGCCCTCTCACGACCCATTGTGTGTATGCCCCTTGTTAGACAATAAGGCGGACCAAGGTACCTGTAGGATAAAACAAACACATCAATATCATTGACAATTTACACACTTCTCAGGGAACTCCCAAGGCTCACGATCCCTATTTTAAATCAGTTTTCTATATCCCCCCATTCCCATTCTGTTCATGTGCCCATCTAAGTATCTCTTAAATAACTCCAGAGTGCCTGCCTCCACCACTTTACTTGGCAGCGCATTCCATACCCCCACCACCCTCTGTGTGAAAAAACTCCCTCTAGCATCCAAATTATACCTTACCCCCCTCACCCTAAGCCCGTGACCCCTCGTGCTATTTGAGTTCATCCTAGGAAAAAGCTTAACCCTGTTTACTCTATCTATACCCCTCATAATCTTGTACACCTCTATTAGATCTCCTCTAAGTCTACGTCTTTCTCAGAAAAACAGCCCCAATTTGCCTACCCTCTTCTCGTAACTCAGACCTTGCATACCACGCAGCATCCTGGTAAAACTCCTCTGTGCTTTCTCCAGAGTCTCCACATCCTTCCGGTAGTAAGGCGACATTAAAGGCCAGCTCTTGTACTCTATATCCCTTCCTATAAAGGCTAGCATACCATATGCTTTCTTCACAACCTTCTCCACCTGCTCTGCCACCTTCACAGACTTGTGCACCTGCACTCCCAGGTCCCTCTGCATTTCTATACTCTTAATAGGTCTACCTTTTATCATATACCTCTCCCCTACATTCTTTCTCCCAAAACGCATCACCTTGCATTTATCAGGATTGAATTCCATTTGCCATCTATCTGCCCAAGCTACCAGCCTATCTATGTCCTGCTGTATCGCCTGACAATGCTCCTCACTATCCGCAAGTCCAGCCATCTTTGTATCGTCTGCAAACTTGCTGATCACTCCACTTACTCTCTCTTCCAAGTCATTTATATATATTACAAATAGAAGAGGTCCCAGTACTGAGCCCTGCGGCATACCACTAGTGACCGACCTCCAGCTAGAGAAACACCCTTCCACTATTACTCTCTGTCTCCTATTACCAAGCTGGTTACTTATCCATCTAGCTACCTATCCTTGTATCCCATTAGCCTTGACGTTTTCAACTAACCTCCCATGAGGGACTTTGTCAAACGCCTTACTGAAATCCATATAGACGACATCAACAGCTCGCCCTTCGTCGACCGTTTTCATCACTTCCTCAAAAAATTAAGTCCTGTATCTATGCCAAGATGCAATGCACAATCACAAAATTCTGTTTTTGGTGTTGCAGATAGAATATGCCAATAAAAATATCAGCATAGCAAACAAAAAAATCCATGATGCTCAGGACAAACTATACTGGACATGGGTAGAATGGAGAAAATCTAATCTGGAAAATGAAGATTGTGAATCTCGTGCAGAAGAGGTAAGTTTGCATGCTGTAGCAATCTTTTTTAAATGAGGGGGAGGCGGTAGTCACTGGACCAGGAATCCAGGACCCACATTTGAATCCCACCATAGCATATGGTGAAATTTGAAATCATTAGAAATCTAGAATTAAAAGTCTAATGGCCATGAAACCATTGTCAATTGTAAAAACCCATTTAGTTCACAGATATCCTTTCAGGAAAAAAATCTGCCATTCCTACCAGGTCTGGCCTCGACCAGATGTGATCCAGACTCATAGTAATGTGGTGGACTCATAACTACTCTCTGAAATGGCCTCACGAACCATTCAGTTCAAAGGCAATTGGGGATAGGCAATAAATGCTGGCCCTGCCAGTGACACCCACATCCCATGAATGAATAAAAAAAAAGTTACTGGCCTGATGATGTGTAAATTTACAATTTGTTTTTAACCATCTTTATGATTCATTCATTGTATCATACATTTTAAAAAGTAAAAGCAATTTAGTATGCAAAATCAAGAAGGAAAAGGCCAGCTAATCTGTCAAGTGTTCTATTCTTGCTCGTTGAAACTATATGGCTTGATGCATCTTGCTAACCCCAGCAACCACTTAATTTGGAATAGTTCAAAACCAAACATTTGTATACAATCATAGAATCCCTGCAATGCTAAACAGGCCATTTGGCCCATCGAGTCTGCACTCTCTGACAGCACCTTACTCAGGCCTCTCCTCTGCTCCATCCCTGTAACTCCACATATATAACATGGTTAATCCATTTAACCTGCATATCTTTGGATTTATAGGAAGGGAAAGTACTGCAGGAAAATTCCTTGTCATATTCTCAGGAGGCCTAATCTAGTCCAGGAGATTGCATAGATCAAGTGTTTTCAGACACTTGTCTTTCACATGATGTGATTTCTGTCCTAGTCTAGCTCCTTTATTGAAAGTGGAACCGGCACCCATCACACAATTGTTTCAACTAGAAAGAATAGAACACTTGACAGATTAGCTGGCCTTTTCCTTCTTGATTCTGTCCTAGTCTAACTCCTTTATTGAAAGTGGAACCTGCACCCATCACACAATTGTTACAGTGCAGAGGGAGGCCATTTGGCCCATTTTGTCTGTCCCAGCTTTCCAAACAAGCATAATGACTTAGTGCTATTCCCCTGCACATTATTTCTATTCAAGTAATCATCTAATGCACTCTTAAATAGGCTCACTATTCTCTGCAGTGAATATCATCTATCATCCAGTCAATTCCTATTTTGGCACAATTTACACTTGTGTACCCTGTTCTTCTGATCCACTAAACTGCATTAAATTATTACTAGTGATGCTGCTGCTGAAGTCCACACTGCTCAATAAATACCGATGACCCAATGAACCAGAATAGCTGAAGTTCTTTAAGCTGGAAATTATTCTCATGGCTTTTCTATGGACTCTTTCTGAGGCTATAGTATCATGATGTCAGAGAGGATGCAGATAAATCCAGCAAAAACCTCTCCTCAAATATAACTCTTTTTTTCGTTTACATAGCAAATTGAATCTCGTTCTCTGGCTATTGCTCAGCATCTTAGTCAACAATTACAGACAACTGGGCTTGTGCTTGTGAGCATCATTCAGGATTTACCACAGAATATTCAAGAACAGGCTCACTCTCTAAATCTTTTAGCACGAGAGATATACCTCACATTCAAGAATAAAACATCCTTCAAAGAACTTTCTAGCCAGATTCTCTGCACAAGCAAGGATCAACTCTCTAAAATGAAAGATTCACTGGATGGAGTGATGGACTACCTGGTGAATAACACGCCTCTGAATTGGTTGGTGGGTCCCTTTTACCCACAACTGAACGGGTCCCAGCAGGAAAGGGACATTGAGCCCTCAGAAGAGAAACAATCTGAGCAGCTGAACAATTGTCATGATGCCTAAATACCCATAGTTTTTGTTGTTTTGCAACATCAATTTCTGTTTTAATCATTTAAGATGGGAAGGGGATCAAACACAAATTATTGATAGTGGTAGAGCATTCCTTCTTTAGGATGCTTCTTAAAGTTTGAATTTCATTACATATGCACGTAACCCTATGGCTGCTCAATTTTTCAAACTGATCTTTCTGACTCCAATTGGCAGAGTTTGTGGTTCTTTTGCTGCAAATTTTAATATTCCTGGTTTGACTGAAGATAGAAGGAAATGTTAACATTCTAAAGTAACTGCTGCTAAACTTGTTGCGAGATGTTAAACTACTGATTAGAAATATAAATTCCTTCAGAAGTTTAGTAGAATGCCAAGTTATTTAAACATAATCACTTACTTTGTACATTGATGAATATTGCCTTTCCCTACCCTGCCTTAACCTAGGCTTATATTACTGCAGCCTCGATGATTCTAATATTCACTTAGCTTATATCTGCCCTCGTCCTTTATTAAACCTGAGTTGAATCCAGATTCTGCTGCTCCAAGCCTATTCACCTATTATTGCTAGAACTACTTTAACCCCTGGTCTGGCAATGCTTCCGATTTCAAATTCTCATTGATCCAGACTGTCTAGCCTAGAGACCAAATGTACAACCCAAGGTGAGTGTTGGGACTCCACAAAATTTCTGACACGTTGACCTCTGATGGTATTGCACTGGAGATTTAAACTTGCAACAGGTAATTTCTCAGCTCCCGGGACCTGCTGTGAATATTTTCAACTGCAGACAATGGACAGTTCCGACTACCCAGGAAATGTTAATCTGAAAACTCCGAGCCAAACTATAGAAACCTGACTATCTCTTAATGCCACCACCCTCCCTCCCACCCCCACCCCTACCTCCACTGGATCCTGGTACTGAAAAAAAGTATCTTCTGCACTGAAGTGTTTTGCAGGTGTGTGTGTGTGTGAATCCTAGAACATAGAGCATTACAGCGCAGTACAGGCCCTTCAGCTCTCGATGTTGCGCCGACCAAGGTAACCAATTTTATGACCCTCTATCCTAAACTATTCCAATGCTATCCATTTGCCTATCCACTGCCCATTTGAACGCCCTTAAACTTGATGAGTCCATAACTGCTGCAGGCAGGGCATTCCACGCCCTCACTACCCTCTGAATAAAGAACCCACCTCTAGCATCTGTCCTATAACTATCACTCCTTAATTTAAAGCAATGTCCCCTCATATTATCCATCTCCATCCGAGGAAAAAGGCTCTCACTGTCCACCCTATCTAACCCTCTGATCATCTTATATGTCTCAATTAAATCACCTCTTAGCCTTCTTCTCTCTAATGAAAATAACTTCAAGTCCCTTAGCCTTTCCTCATAAGACCTACCCATCATTCCAGGCAACATCCTGGTAAACCTCCTCTGCACCCTTTCCAATGCCTCCACATCTTTCTTATAATGTGGCGACCAAAACTGTACACAATACTCCAAGTGCGGCCACACTAGGGTTTTGTACAGTTGCAACATTACATCTCGGCTCCAAAATTCAATCCCTCTACCAATAAATGCTAACACACTATATGCCTTCTTAACAACTTATCAACTTGAGTACCAACTTTCAGAGATCTATGCACCTGTACACCGAGATCTCTCTGCTCATCTACACTAATAAGAGTCCTACCATTAGCCCTATATTCTGCACACATATTACTCTATTGGTAGAGGGAATGAGTTTAGGAGCCATGAAGTCATGTTGCAGCTGTACGATACTCTGGTACGGCCGCATTGGAATATTGCGTACAGTTCTGGTCACCACATTATAGGAAGGATGTGGAAGTATTGGAAAGAGTGCAGAGGAGATTTATCAGGATGCTGCCTGGTATGGTGGGTTGGTCTTATGAGGAAAAGCTGTTTTCTTTACAGAGAAGAAGGTTAAGAGGTGACTTAATAGAGGCGTATAAGATGATCAGAGGATTAGACAGGATGGGCAGTGTGAACCTTTTTCCTCGGATGGAGACGGCTAGCACAAGAGGACATAGCTTTAAATTGAGGTGTGATAAATATAAGACAGATATCAGAGGTAGGTTCTTTACTCAGAGAGTGGTAAGAGTGTGGAATGCCCTGCCTGCAACAGTAGTGGATTCAAGGGCATTTCAATGGTCATTGGATAAACATATGGATGATACTGGAATAGTGTAGGTTAGATGGGTTTTAGATTGATCGGCGCAAAATTGAGAGCCAAAGGGCCTGTACAACGCTGTAATGTTCTATGTTCTATGGTCTGAAATTGTTGAACTGGTGGCTATAAGGATCCAATTGGAAAAGGGCTATTCCTCAGGCTTGTGTTGAGTTTTAGTGGAACACTCTGCAGATTGAGGACAGAAATGATAGCAAGGTGGTAAATAAAAATGTCACATGTCAATATGGCAGGTGCTAGTTGCCAGGGTGCCCAACATCAAAGGGAAACTTGGACAATCTATCACAACAATTTGTATTATATTGAGGAGCTATTGGCACTGAGGCCAGGGGCAACAATTTCAAACTACTTTGAGATTATAAATATTAAATGTAAATGTCTAGAAAAAAGAAAACTTTTATGTGGCTAACAGTATTTCTACAAACATTTCCCAAAATCTTTCTGCTTTGTTAAGCCAAGCTTAATGGATCCTCACAAATTTTCTCACAAAAATTCCAGTAAGATTATTACAAGCATCCATTGCTGCTTCAGGGAAGTATTTCACAGGCTTCTCCCTGTCACTCAATATTGAAAAACCAAAACTTATATCAAAACCCTGCGGACACAACACTTGTCTTTCTGGAGATGGCTGCAAGCTGCATTCTTCACAGGTCTGTTTCAGCACACTTGCTTTTCAGGGATCTCATGACCGCATCTTCTTTACAGCCTTCAATATGTCTAAACATGTTTCCCCATTTTCATCTTTAAATCTATTGCTTTTAAATCTCTTTGGAAGTTCACATTCCCAAAATATACATTTCCTCATTTATCTTATGGTTACTACTTTTGGGTTAAAACAAACTTTACACTATGCTTTATTCATTTTGACCAATCCTGGCTGATTGTATATTTTCTTTTAAAATACAATTATTTGAACTACAAGTCACCCTCCTTATCTTCCTAATGTAAATTTCCATTTATGCTGCTCAATGGTATCCTGAGATTTAAAAGCCTTGCTCACCTCCATTTCAACATGCTTGCTTTCGGACCTGTCTCAAATTAGTCACAAACAGACACACACAAGCCTGCTTCACAATAATTCAGTAACATTAGAAAACCACTTCTACTATACAAGGTGAGGAGCATGTTTGCAGACTGACTGGAGGTGTTCTGCAAAGCATTTGTCTAATCTACATTTCCTTTCCTCAATATCAGGTGGAAAATGAGGGCAAGATGAATCATATTGTGGTTGGGGAAGGGATGAGAGCAAGAGTGCGGAAATGGATTGGACACAATTGAGGAGCATGTCAAATGTGGGGTGGGGACAATCCTCAGCAGAAACACACACACAACTGCCCTCTCAAGCAGTGCAATCCAACACTCAATGAAAAAAACTTTTCCTCAGATCCCCTCTAAACCACTTATTCCTCATCTAAAACCTATGCCCTCTGGTTTTAGATACCTTTGCCATGGGGAAAAAAATTCTTATGATCTACTCTATCTTTGATCCTCATAATTTTGTATACATCTATCAAATCCTCCCTTTGCCTCCTTTGCTCCAGGGAAAACAAATCCACCTGATCCAGTCTCTCCTCATAGCTGAAACTTTCCATCGCAGACAAACATCCTAGTGAATCTCCTCTGCACTCTGTCCATTACAATCACATCCTTCCAATAGTAGAACGGCACACAATACTCCACCTGTGGTCTAACCATTATTTTATAAAGTTGTAATAAGCCCATCCTACTACTAGGTTCTGGCTAATGAAGGTGAGCATTCCATTTGCTTTCTTCAGCAACCTATCTACCTGTGCTGCCATCTTCAGAGGTTCTGGATGTGTACAGCAAGGTCCCTTTATTTCTCAATATTCTCTCAGGACCTACCATTCATTGTGTACATCCTACTCTTATTGAACTTCTCAAAATGCATCAGCTCACACTTATCAGGATTAAATTTCATCTGCCATTGCTCTGTTCTATTTACCGGCTGATCAATATCAGTCTGTAGCCTCAAACTACCCCCCTCACTATCAACAATGCCATCAATTTTTGTGTCATCTGCAAACTTACTAATTATACCCTCTACATTCACATCCAAGTTGTCAATGTATGTTGTCAGTACCAATCTGTGGCACACTGCTGGTCATAGGCTTCTAATCACAGAAACAACCTTCCGCCATCACCCTTTGCCTCCTAATAACAAGCCAAGTTTGGATCCAATTTGCCAACTTGCCTTGGATTCCATGGGCTTGAACATTTTGGACCAGCCTTCCATGTGAGACCTTGTGAAAAGCCTTACTGAAATCCATGTAAATCACATCAACGGTGCTATCCTATCAATATATTTAGTTACATTAAGTTAGCTAGACAGGATCTCCCAGCAAAAAATCTGAGCTAACTATCCCTGGTCAATCCCAACTTTCCAAATGTTGATTAAATGTATTCCTCAAAATGTTTTCCAATGATTTCCCTATCACTGACAGACTAACTGGCCTGTAATTATCTGGCTTATCCCTGCTACTCTTCTTGAACAAAGGTACCATGTTAGTTATTCTTCAATTATCTGGCAGTTCATCCGCGGCCAGGAGATTTAAATATCTCCGTCAGAATACCTGCGATCTCCTCCTATAGCAGGTTGGGATACCTCTTATCAGGTTCTGATGATTTATGCATTTTTATGCCTACTAAAACATCTGTCACCTCCTCATTAATCTTAACATGTTCTAGAAATTCATTGTTCCAACTGTAATCTCTGACATAAATAATATTGAAATAACATTTTAGAACCATTCTTTATGGAAAGATTAATTCACTTGACATTTTTGACCTTTGCCTGTAGCCTATTGGCATTTTGCATGTTAATAAGGGAATATTTCCCTGACAACAACCGTGGCAACTATAAGTGGTCAATATAAATGGTGAAACAAAAGATAATCACCAGCAACACTAACTCTCCCACGCTGACAGCACCTTCCCTTAGCAACTGCTGCTGCAAAGACAACTTTTGTGATTGGCTGGAAAAGGCCTGGGCTGTGATTGGCTGTGAACGAGCTGGGCTGCGATGGAACAGGGCCTGAGGACGTTGGCTTGTGATTGGCTGTGGGGGAGCTGGGCTGTGATTGGATGTGAAGGAGCAAAGTTGCGATTGGATGTGAGGGGAGCTAGGCTGTAATTGGCTATGAGCGATTTGGGCTAAGATTGGCTGTAAGGGAGCTGGACTGCGATTGGATGTGAGAGAGCAGGGCTACGATTGGCTGCGAGGGAGTTGGGCTGTGATTGGCTGCGAAGGAGCTGGACTGTGATTGGCTGTAAGGGAACTGAGTTGTGATTGGCTATGTTCGAACTGGGCTGTGACTGGTTCAGAGAGCTGGGTTGTGATTGGCTGTGAGCGAGTTGGGTTTGATTGGCTGTGAGGGAGCTGGGCTGCGATTGGCTGCGAAGGAGCTAGGCTGTGATTGGCTGCGAAGGAGCTGGGCTGTGATTGGATTTGAGGGAGCTAGGCTGTGCGGGTGCTGGGCTGTGATTGGCTGTGAGCGAGTTGGACTGCAGCTGGCTGTGAAGGATCTGGGCTGCGATTGGATGCGAAGGAGCTGGGCTGTTATTGGCTGTCAGGGGAGCTGGGCTGCGACTGGGTGCGAAGGAGCTAGGCTGTGATTGGCTGCGAAGGAGCTGGGCTTTGATTGGATATGAGGGAGCTGGGCTGTGATTGGCTGTGCGGGAGCTGGGCTGTGATTGGCTGTGAGCGAGGTGGGCTCTGATTGGCTGTGAGCTAGCTAGACTGTGATTGGTTGCGATTAGCTGCGCAGGAGCTAGGTTGTGGTTGGCTGTGAGGGAGCTGGTCTGTGATTGGATATGAGGGAGCTGGGCTGTGATTGGCTGTGCGGGAGCTGGGTTGTGATTGGCTATGAGGGAGCTGGGCTGTGATTGGATATGAGGGATCTGGGCTGTGATTGGCTGTGAGGAAGCTGGGCTGTAATTGGATATGAGGGAGCTGGGCTGTGATTGGCTGTGAGGGATTGGGACGGTTGAAATTCAGGAGGCGGGAGAGAGTGAGTCGCGGGCGCGCGGGTTGAGTGCGGCTGAGGTACAGGCCCGGGTGGAGTGCGGGAACAATTTGGGTATCATGTCGTGCCCCGGCGATTGGCGGAAGGAGCGGCTGTGGAGCGGGCTGCTGGCGCTGGGATTCTCTCCGCCTGGAGCTCTAGGCCGGCCGCAGGAGAGCGGGAACGGCGGGAAAAACCGCACCGTGTTCGGCAGGTAGGAGAAAGAGCGGGCCCGTGGTGCCGGTAACTCCCTCTCCCACTTCTGAGCTGGTAGGCTGAGTAGTAATGCTTTATTTCTTCATTAGGATTAAGAAGCTGTCAACAATACAAGTGAATAGTGTCAGGCTGTTGTGCTGAGAGTTCCTGTAGAATTCTTTGGAATTGTTATCGAAAAAAACTGTAGATAGCACCAGAAATGTTAATATCCTGTCCCAAAATAAAGATCTATTTTTTTTCCACAGGGATATGTTTGACAAACCGAACACGGAAGCATTTCAAGTCGTTGTTCATTACTTATTCCTGCAATTGGACCAAACTCGTGCCAATTCTCTCTTTAGGTAAGTTGAGGGTTTTCACTGTCAATCGGTCTACGTGTGTTTGTTGTAATTTCAGACAATGATAAGTGTGTAAAACTATAAACTGAAGGAAGGTGCCAACTGATTGGATGGGCAGAAACATGGAAAATTTAAGTTCAATGCTGAAAAATCTGAGGTGATATATTTTGGGAGTCTAATCAAGGCAAATGATTATACAAATAAAAGGATACTGGGAGGGTGTTGAGGATTTAATAAATGACTTGGATGATGGTGTAGAAGGATGGGTTAGTAAATTTGCTGATGACACCAAAGTTGAAGGAGTTGTAGACAGTGAGGATGGATGTTACAGTTTGCAGAGGGATATAGATAAGCTGCAGAACTGGGTTGAGATGTGGCAAATGGAGTTTAATGTGGAAAAGTGAGAGGTGATTCACTCTAAGAGTAACAGGGATACACAATATAGGGCTAATGGAAGGACTCTTGGCAGTGTTGACTAGTAGAGATCTCTGTACGTGTGCATAGATCCCTGAAAGTTGATAAGGTTGTTTAAAAAGGTGTACGGTATATTCTTTTTTATTGAATTTCAGAGCCATGAGGTCATTTTGCAACTGTACAACTTTTTGCAACTCTGGTGTGGCTGCACTTGGAGCATTGCATACAGTTCTGGTGGCTGCATTATAAGAAAGATGTGGAAGCATTGGAAAGAGTGCAGAGGAGGTTTACCTGGTTGTTGCCTGGTATAGGAAGGCCTTATGAGGAAAGGCTGAGGGACTTGAGGTTATCTTTTTTAGAAAAAGATTGAGGTGATCTAATTGAGGCAAACAAGATTATCAGATGGTTTAATAGGGTGGACAGTGAGAGTCTTTTATCTCGGATGGTGATGGCTAACACAAGGGAGCGTAACTTTAAATTGAGGGGTGGTAATTATAGGACAGATGTTAGAAGTGGGTTCTTTTACTTAGAGGGTAGTAAGGGTGTGGAATGCCCTTCCTGCAGCAGTTGTGGACTCACCAATTTTAAGGGTGTTCAAATGGTCAGTGGATAGGCATATGGATAATATTGGAATATTTTAGGTTAGAGGGTCATTAGATTCGTTACGCAGGTCGGCTCAACATCGAGGGCTGAAGGGCCTGTACTGCGCTGTAATGTTCTAATTGTTTAGTAACATTGAATCAATTGGTGGCACAGTAGCACAGTGGTTAGCACTGCTGCTTCACAGCTCTAAGGACCTGGGTTTGATTCCTCGCTTGGGTCACTGTGCAAACTCACACAGACATTCTCCTCATGTCTGCATGGGTTTCATCTGGGTACTCCAGTTTCCTCCCACAGTCCAAAGATGTGTGGGTTAGGTTGATTGGACGTGCTAAATTGACCGTAGATGCATAGGCTAAGCTTAGTGTGTAAAAATATGTAGGGATATGGGGATAGGGCCTGAGTGCGATTGTGTTTGGTTCAGACTCGATGGGCCAAATGGCCCCTTTTGTACTGTAGGATTTCTAGAACTTCTAATTTATTGGTTGAGGCATAGAATACAAGAGCAGGGAAGTTTTCCTAGAACTATATATTTTTAAAATAGTTTGGTTGCAACTGAAGTACTGTATGCAGTTTTGGTCTCCTTGTTGCAATAACATCCTTTCTGCACTAGAGGGGGTACAGAGAGAGTTAAGGTTACATTGCCAGGGCTGGAAAATGACAGCTATGAGGAAGGATTGGATAAGGTAGGATTGCTGTCTTTAGTTCGGAGAGGGCTGAGAGATTCAACTGAGATGTATAAAATTGAGGGGCTGGATGGTAAAGGTCTATTTAACAGTTAGTAATGAGGGATCATAATTTTTGCAAAATTTTTTGATTTGTAACATTTTATTTTTCTCAAGGGATTGCTGGCCTATTTATGATAAGAAAATGGCTGCATGCTTCAGAAAAGTTTGCTTTGAGTGGATGAAGAAAATTGCAGTAAGTAAACTGAATAGTGTGCTGTGAATGTTGAAATATATTATGGTTAATGTGGTGCTGGTTGGATATTTTGATGCTAAAGGCATTCTGCCTGAGGGCCAGGCTAGTTTATATAGCAAAGGTTATCATTTTCAAAGAACAAAGAAAATTACAACACAGGACCAGGCCCTTCTGCCTTCCAAGCCTGTACCGACTGCTGCCTGGCAGAACTAAAACACCCTACCCTTTGGGGACTGTATTCCTCTATTCACATCCTACTTATGTGTATGTCAAGGCGTCTTTTAAAAGTCACTACTGTATCCGCTTCCACTACTTCCTCCGGCAATGAATTTCAGGCATCATACATCTTTAAACCTTGTCCCTTGCACCTTAAAATTGTGTCCCCTGGTAATTGACTCTTCCATCGTGGGAAAAACTTCTGACTATCCACTGTGTCCATGCCCCTCATAATCTTGTAGACTTCTATCAGACTGCCCCTCAACCTCTGTCGCTCCAGTGAGAACAAACCAAATTTCTCCAACCTCTCCTCATAGCTAATGCCTTCCATACCAGGCAACATCCTGAAATCTTTTCTGTACCCTCTCCAAAGCCTCCATATCCTTCTGGTAGTGTGGCGACAAGAATTGAATGCTGTATTCCAAGTGTGGCCTAATTAAGGTTCTATAAAACTGCAACGTGACTTGTCAATTTCTAAACGCCATACCCCAGCCGATGAAGGCAAGTGTACTGTATGCCGCCTTAACTACCTTCTCCACCTGCACTGCCACTTTGTGACCTGTGTACCTGTACACCCAAATCCTTTTGCCAATCCTTAACTCTTAAGGGTTCTGTCATTTATTGTATATTTCCTATGTTTGTATGCTTTAACTGCCTCTCTTTACACTCAAGTCATTGAATAGTTTGTTTCTTCCTAAATCCAAACCCATCTTTCTCACAACCTAACTCCCCAATCTGCTTTCTGCCAGAGCTAAAACTCTTATATATAAACCTTCTAAAATCAAAAATTGTTTACCCCATTCTGCCTCCACCAATTTTCTTGACCCTTGTCAGTGCCTTTGATTTGTTTTGGATAAGCAAATATTTCCTTAAAACTAAATATTTGAAAAGGGCAGGTGCTGCAGCTCTTGGTTGCTATTCTCTTCCCTCACTGCGTTGATTTTTAATCTCAAAGGGCTGAGAGATTTAGGCAACACAGGACTGGCACTGGGCATTCGAGCCCACAAGTCTCTCCATGAGAGATTTCTGGTACTGTCAGCTCTGCCAGAAATGGTGTGCAGCTCTGTAAATTATACAGATGCTATTTTCAGTATCTAAAGGGCCTGGGACTGAAATCTTCAGGTCCACTCCTCTCTGCCAGGAGTGTTTTTGCTCCAGTGCGATTTAATGCAGCCCTGGACATTGGCACCTTAGCAGTGCCAGACTTGTCCCCAGCATTGCTCAAGGTGCAAAATGTCAATGCTCAGGGACACTTTGGAACTACCCATTGGTTCAATCTAATTGAGCATTTTTAAAATTGTGCATGATCATGTTTATTTCTCAGATATGACTTAGTTCTGCTTAGTAGTAGTAATTTGTTTCTCTCGCATTTAATGTCATAAAATTCTCAAGCTGTTTGACAAAAATGTTGCCACCCAACCTATTAACAGATCTAGGGCAAATAACCAAAAGCTTGATCAAAGTGGAGATTTTAAAGAAGATGGGAATTTCAGAGCAGCTGAAGATGCAGCTATCAGTAATGGTTTTTTTAATGTTGGGGGTGGTCAGGAAGCCAGAGTTGAAGAAACAATTTTAAGGTTGCAGGGTTAGGGAAGGTGAGGCCACAGGACTGGAACGGGGGAATTTAGAAACAATTGGGGGAGTTTTTAAGTTAGATGTTTCTCCCCTTGTCAGTGAGGTAATAAGTGAACAGGAATTAGTTTGAGTTGAGACATGAGCAACAAAGTTTTGGGTAGCCTCCATTTTAATGAAAGGTGTTTGTACAGTCTAGTCCAAAAGTAACAAGTATGAATGAGGATTTCAACAGCAAATAATCTGATGCAGTGTTAGAATTGAGTAATGTTACAGAAGTGTAAATGTTTTCTTGTTGGATATGTGGTATGAAACTCCGCCAAATATGACAGCAAGGTTGTACACAGCAGAAAGTGGGATGGACTATGTTAGGACAGGGCCCTTTTAATGTTCTTTTATTCATTTGTGGGACGTGGTGTCACTAGCAAGGCCAATGTTTATTGCCCGTTCCTAGGTGCTCTCTACTGAGTAGTTTGCAAGGCAATTTCAGAGTATTTAGGAGCCATTTGCATTGCTATGGATTTGGAATCAAATATAGACTTTACCAGACCAGGTAAAGATGACAGGTTTCCTTCCCTAAAGAACATTAGTGAACCAGCAGTTCATGACAATCAACAATGGTTTCATGGTCATCAGTAGATTCTTAATTCTGTTGTTCCAGACTGGTGGTTGAACAAAGTTTGACAATTGTTGTCATTGTGGATTTTGAATTGAATGCTCTGGTTTAATGTTGGAGGATGGGAAATGCTGAACAAGATAGTGGACAAGTCTTTCAGTAGTTTTGGAAAAGCATTCTTGGATTATTCTCCAATGATAGGCTGATATGACGTTGAACTGTATTCTTGAAATAGGCAAGTTAACATTTGAAATGATTATATATTTATCTTCAAGGACGAAGCTGGAAAAGAATTTCCTCGTGTTACGGCATCGTTATTCCTGTCTCCAGGTGGCCCTAAATTTGCTAACCTGATGTATCATTTTATAAAATTTGTGCTTGTGCATAAGTTTAATGAAGCTGCAAGTAAGTTTCTCATACTCTTACAATGGTCTTTGTAAAAACTTTATTTACAATTCAATAGTGCAATTTTTCCTGATCTTTTTGGGAATGTTCTTGCATAATTAAATTTTAAAATAACATTACTAAGGTCATAGAATTAAGTGCTAAAGAGCCAATGCAGAGCTTGACAACAATCTGGTCGGATCCACTCCATTCCTTTCTCACATCACTGCAATTTTCCTTCTTTTTCAATTCAATATATGCTGTGTGATGCCCTTTTTTAGTTCTATTGTGGGGTTTTGAGTGCATTTCTTAACGCTATCTGATGGCAAAGAAAAAAATATTGCTGCTAATTTTTTGTTTTCTGGGTGTTTCTGCTAAGTTCTGCTTTTATAAGCAATAGTATTTGCTAAGACTGGACCATGGTCTTGAGTTTGCTCCACTATTCAATCCAGTCATGGCTCTGCTTCCCTGTTCACTTCCCCCACATCCTTTGAACGCCTGTGACTAAAAATTTGTATCGTGGCCTTAAACATGTTTGAGGGCATTAAAAACTCTGGGAGAGACAGTTCAAAACTCCAAACCTTGGAACCCCTGACCTATGAACTTGACTGAAGTCTGTCATTTGAAAATTCTAATGTAGTGCATTCTTATTAAAATTTATGTATTCTTGGAGTTGTGCAAATTAGCACATCTTTTTTAAAGAAATTTACTGTGCATGTGTGGAATATTTCTACTTTTGTCAGTTTTAGTGACAAACTCTGGCATTTAATGAATTCTATCATATTTTTAAACTCTTCCTGCAATGCTTAAAAAAGGTGGTACGTGGAAAACGATATCATTCCGAGGAAGACCACAGGATTCCCATTTAAGTGCAATGAAAAGTTGCATTGCAGCCAACTGTTTTTTGGAAGGAATTCAAAAGGAAGCTTTTGTTGTTGGAGAATATAAAAGAAGGGAATCGTAAGTATTTTTGGTTGTCTGAATTTTATAATATGCAGAGTTGTATATTCATATTTACAAGGCTTCAGGGTAAATTAGACTTCTCCCTTGGAAAAACTGTTTCAGCATTGAAGTTGCCTTCCAGTCTTGATGTAGATGGGGGCTTCCCCTCAAGGTTATGTATAGTTACTAAAACTATTACAAAGACTCAATGGTGTACTGATGCTGAAGACATGACTTTATTTAATCAAACGATCGAATGGAGAATGAGGAAGCCCTGCACTGAGTAGAATGTGGGCAGTCTGAAGAATGCCCCAGTGAAGGTAATTATACATTCTCAAAATCATATTGCCCACCTTTCCAGTGGGCATTATCCAGTAAACATTAATACAAATCAATCAATAATCATCCTGTCACCAACTCCAGCCAAAACCAATACACCATGACCCAAAGGGATTTCATTTGTTAAATTATGGATGTTATTTCCCTTCTGTTGGCCAGCAATATGGGACACTGGACAGTGAAATGGGAGAAAAATTCCCACTGAATCCCACTCATCTAACCCTGAGAAATTCTTCATGTCTACTCACCACCTGCATTGATTTGTAGGACCCTATTTGTAAGGCTAGCATTGATAGACATCTTGTTCCTGACCAGTGCTGATAGCATTACTGCTTTCAGTGGCACTATTGTCCTTTCCCTCTCCCAGTGTTTTGTCAATGAATGAAGTTTCTCAAAATGTAACCAAAAGCAAAACACACATGCCTTGTAAATTCAAAATTTGTTTTAAATGAGAATTATTTGTTAATTATGCAGGACTGTCTTCTATGGCAACAGCTTGCATTCCCATAATCCAAAACCGTTCATTCTAAAATTAGTGTTCCTCAATCTGATTGTGTTTATTAGCCTAATTTGCCACCCCACCTTGCGTTAGATGTGGGGAAAAAAAATTTCTGTACTCATGGGAAGCATTTGGATTTGTAAATAAAGTAAAATTGCAGATGTTTCAGAAGAATGCATGTTCATGTTGGGTATAAAGAACATTTATGTGTAAACATTATTGAATTAACTAAGTTCCCAACTCTTGGTGGAATGTGTTGTACTACAGGTCCATATCAAATTTATGAATTTTTGTTTTATTCCCCAAAATATCGAGGGCAGAGGGGTAAAAAAGGCAAGGCATGAGGACCAGAGTACCTCAAAGGGGAGGAAAGGAGCTAAAAGGGAGATAGTGGTGGGGGATGGGAGGGTTAAAGGAATAGATAGGTGCTTCTGTGGTCCAAGGCAGGACTCCAGGATGGTAGTTTGTCTTCCTGGAGCAGGGGTGCAAGATGCCTCTGACAGGGTAGAGAGCATTTTGAAGAGTGAGGGGGCCCAGGCGGATGTGATTATTCACGTAGAAGAGAAGGGTGCAGGGAGGATATACAAAGGCAGTTCAGGGAGTTAGGGGGTAAGCTGAAGAGCAGGGCCTCCAGGGTGGTGATCTCAGGGCTGCTTCCAGGATCGGGTAATAGCGGAGCCAGAAGAAATGAGATCCTACAGCTGAATGCATTGCTGAAGGACTGGTATAGGGCAGAGGGTTTCATATTTGTGGATAACTGGGAAGTCTTTGGGAAAGAAGGACACCTGTATAGAAGGGACGGGGAACACTTAAATGGGAAGGGCGTGAATATCTTAGCTGGGAGGTTAGCTGGAGTGTTTCGGCAGGATTTAAACTGATATGGAGGGGGGGGAGGGGCTGAGACCGATAGCTCAGTAGAGAGCGAGATGGGAGATAGAGTAAACTTGGATGAGAAGAAATACACCAGGGAGAAGGAGGTTCCGAGTGGGCCTGGAGGTCTGGAGTGTGTCTGTTTCAATGTGAGGAGCGTAATGGGAAAAACGGATGAATGTTTGCGAGGAACTTGGATGTGGTTGCGGTGACGGAGACGTGGTTAAAGGAAGAGGAGCAGTGGCAACTGAACATTCCTGGGTATATGTGTTTCAGGCGTGACAGAGGGTCCAGAAGAGGTGGAGGAGTGTCGTTGTTAGTTAAGGAGAGCATCACGGCATGCAGAAGGGGGACAATGCAGAGGAGTTAGGAGTAGAGTCGCTGTGGGTGGAGTTGAGGAATAGAAAGGGGGTGATTACTATCCTAGGGGTGTATTATAGGTCGCCCAACAGCCTGTGGGTAGTTGAAGATGGCATATGTAAAGACATTTTGGATAGGTGCAGAAAGAACAGAATCATTATAGTGGGAGATTTTAATCTCCCTAGGGTGGATTGAAAAGTATCTAGAACTGGGGATTTGGACTGGCAGGAATTTGTAAAATGTGTACGGGAAGGATCGTTGGAGCATTATGTGGCTAGCCCACTAGAGAAGGGGCTATGTTGTATTTAGTTCTGAGTAACGAGCCTGGGCAGGTGGTTGATGTTGTAGTAGGGGAACATATGGCTAACAGTGACCACAATTCTGTCTACTTTAGGGTACAAATGGAAAAGGATGCTTATTGCCCTAGGGGCAGGGTGCTGAATTGGGGGAAAGCTAACTACAGTCGGATTAGGCAGGACCTTATGGAAACTGATTGGGAACAGTTGTTTGAGGGTAAGTCCATGCTAGGCATGTGGGACTCTTTCAAGGGAATACTGAAAATGTTGCAAGATAGATAAGTGTCAGCCAAGAGGAAAGATGGGAAAGGTAGGATTAGAGAGCCGTGGATTACTAGGGATATTGAGGACTTGGTTAAGAAGAAAAGAGAAGCGTATGATAGATCAAAGCAGCTGGGAACGGAGACAGCATTGAAGGAATATAGAGAGAGTAGGAGGGAGCTCATGGGGAGTTAGAAGGGCAAAAAGGGGGCATGAAATGATTTTGGCAGATGGGAGTAAAAAGTCTTTGGATTTTCCTTAATCCTATGTTAGGAATAAAAGGGTAGTTAGAGGAAAAATCAGACTTGTTAGGGATGGAGGAGGGGAACTGTGCTTAGAGCCTGAGGGAATGGCAGAGATCCTGAATGAATACTTTGCGTCGGTATTCACGAAGGAGAGGGGCTTGTTGACAGCTCCTGTCTCTGAGGGAGCTGTGACCAGTTGAGGGAAATATCCATACTGAGGGAGGAAGTGTTAGAGCTTCTGGGTAGCATTAAAACTGATAAATCTCCGGGGCCTGATGGCATTTATCCCAGGCTGCTTAGGGAGGTGAGAGGTGAAATTGCTAGGCCTCTGATGCAAATCTTTGTCTCTTCCTTGGACACAGGTGAGGTCACAGAGGTCTGGAGAATAGCTAGTGTTGTACCGTTGTTTAAAAAGGTAGCAGGGATAACCCTGGAAATTATAGGCCAGTGAGTTTGACGTCAGTGGTAGGGAAGCTGTTGGAGGGGATTCTTAGAGATAGGATGTTTAGGCACTTAGAGCGTTGCAATCTGATTAGGGATACGCAGCATGGATTTGTTAAGGGGAGGTTGTGCCTTACAAATCTGGTAGAATATTTTGAGGAGGTGACGAACGGTGGACAAAGGGTGAGCTGTTGATGTCATCTATATGGATTTTAGTAAGGCGTTTGACACAGTCCCTCATGGGAGGTTAATTGAGAAGGTCAAGGCTAATGGGATACAAGGACAGGTAGCTAGATGGATAAGTAACTGGCTTGGTAATAGTGGAAGGGTATTTCTCTAGCTGGAGGTTGGTCACTAGTGGTGTGCCGCAGGGCTCGGTACTGGGACCTCTTGTATTTGTAATGTATATAAATGACTTGGAAGAGGGAGTAAGTGGAGTGATCAGCAAGTTTGCAGACGATACAAAGATGGCTGGACTTGCGGATAGTGAGGAGCGTTGTCAGGCGATGCAGCAGGACATAGGCTGGTAGCTTGGGCAGACAGATGGCAGATGGAATTTAATCCTGAAATGCATCACCTTGCATTTATCAGGAGAAAGAATGTAGGGGGGAGGTATATGATAAAGGGTAGACCTATTAAGAGTATAGAAACAGAGGGACCGGGGGGTGCAGGTGAACAAGTCTCTGAAGGTGGCAGAGCAAGTGGAGAAAGTTGTGAAGAAAGCATATGGTATGTTAGCCTTTATAGGAAGGGGTATAGAGTACAAGAGCTGGCCTTTAATGTTGCAGTTGTATAAAACGCTGGTTAGACCTCATTTGGAATATTGCGTCCAGTTCTGGTCGCCTTACTACCGGAAGGATGTGGAGACTCTGGAGAGAGTGCAGAGGAGGTTTACCAGGATGCTGCCTGGTATGGAAGGTCTGAGTTACGAGGAGAGGTTAGGCAAATTGGGACTGTTCCTTAGAAAGACGTAGACTTAGAGGAGATCTAATAGAGATGTACAAGATTGAGGGGTATAGATAGAGTAAACAGGGTTAAGCTTTTTCCTAGGATGGACTCTAATAGCACAAGGGATCACGGGCTTAGAGTGAGGGGGGGTAAGGTATAATTTGGATGCTAGAGGAATTTTTTTCACACAGGGTGGTGGGGGTATGGAATGCGCTGCCAAGTAAAGTGGTGGAGGCAGGTAGTCTGGAGTTAAAGAAATACTTAAATGGGCACATGAACAGAATGGGAATGGAGGGGTATAGAAAACTGATTTAAAATAGGGATCATGAGTCGGGACTCCCTGGGAAGTGTGTAAATAGATGATGATATTGATGTATTTTATCCTACAGGTGCTTTGGTTCACCTTGTTGTCTAACGAGGGGCATACACACAATGGGTTGTGAGAGGGCTGCTCTTGGATTTTTTTTCCAAGAGTGTCCTAGTGCTTCACGTTGTTAGTGTAAGGTTGACCTGGACCTTTTAGTTGATAAGTACATGGAAGAGAAGGGAATGGTTTAGTTTGGAGGGGCATTGCTTTTTATATTGGTCGGCGCAACATCGAAGGCCGAAGGGCCTGTTCTGTGCTGTAGTGTTCTATGGACCATTTGATGGGCAACACGACAGTTCAGTGACTATCGCTGTGCTGTGCAGATACGTAGATTTGGGCCTGTGTCTGTGGGAGTTTGTGCATTCTCTCTGTACTTGTGTGGGTTTTCTCCAGGTGCTCTGGTTTCCTCCCACCTCCCAAAGATGTGCTCTTAGGCTAATTGGCAAAACAAATTCTCCCTAAATTGTCTCAAATTTGGTTTTTAATCCATAGATCTATAAACATGGACAGTGATCGCGGGTAGAGGTGGAAACATCGGGGTGGCAGCACAGGCTCGTTGGGCCGAAGGGCCTGTTTCCTGTGCTGTTTTGTTCTTTGTTCAAGTTGTTGCTGGTGAGGCCAACATTTGTTGCTCATACCACTGTTTGTAGTGGTATAGACTGTACTGAGTGTGTGTCAAAGGTAGTTCCTTCTGACGCGTCTTATTTTGTGGTTCAATGGATAACTGGTTCATGACACTCACCCAATTTGCACCTGTTGCCTCACATAGCTGTTTTTGTTTGGCAATGGCCACATCCTGGTACTTGTATTTGTTTGAAGGTCAAATCAAGTGAGGGTAGCATGTTTTTATTTGTTCATGGGATATGGGCATTCCTGGCTGTGCCAGCATTTGTTGCCTATCCCTAATTGGCTTGTAGCTTGCTGGCAATTTCAGAGAGCATTTAAGAGTCAACTACATTGCTGTCGATTTGGAATTGCATATGAGCCAGACCAGACAGGGATGGCAGATCTCCTTCCTAAAAGCACACTAGTGAACATAGAACAATACAGGACAAACAGGCCCTTCGGCCCACGAGTTGCGCTGATCACATCTACCAATCCGCAGACCTAACTATTACCCCCTATCCTATTCTTTTCCATATACTCATCCAGAAGTCTTTTAAAAGACCCCAGTGAGTTTGCCTCAACAACCTCTGGCAGTCGGTTCCATTCACTCACCACCCTCTGAGTGAAAAATCTACCCCGATATCTCCTTTGTATTTGCTTCCCTGCACCTTAAATCTGTGTCCTCTCGTAGTGACCACTTCAGCTTGGGGAAATAGTCTCTGAGAGTCCACCCTATCTATTTCTCTCAACATTTTATAAACCTCTATCAGGTCACCTCTCAACCTACGTCTCTCCAGTGAGAAGAGTCCCAGCTCCCTCAACCTATCTTCATAAGGCCTGCCTCCCAATCCAGGCAGCATCCTTGTAAATCTCCTCTGAAACCCCTCAATAGCCTCTACATCCTTCCTATAATGAGGCGACCAGAACTGCGCTCAATACTCCAACTGGGGTCTGAAGTAGATTGGTTTTTACCACTCAACAATGGTTTCATTAGACTGTTCATTTGAGATTTTTATTAATTTCAGATTTCAACAGTTGACATGGCAAGATTTGAACCCAGACCATTTGCTATTTACTCCTTTTTTCAAATGTGCAAAAAAATTTTCAGTAATGTAGTACAGGAAATGGTTGGTGTGGAGAACTGCAAAGCTCATTGAAACATGCAGCAGCTGCAGATTATTACAATTGATCACATCTCCAATTGTCATCAGTGGGAAAGACAGTGTGACTGGCTAAGTGTGATCCATCTCCACTCTAATCAACTAATGTAGGTGTTACCCATCTCCTTAAGCCCCAGAATGCACATCTTTTAATGTTTACTCTCACTACCTGTCACGGGTATGCCCTTTGGGGCTACGTCACTAAGCCACCCTTGGTGATTGGCAGTGATTTAAAGAAACAGGTTTCTAATTCATGAAATTTACCCAGAAATAAGGTATTGGTGCCTGATAAATGTTTTCCAACTCTCAAAATGCATGATGCTTATGAACTGCATGTGGAGAAAGATTTACAATCCTGACCTTTGGGATGTTGTCAGTGTATTATCCTCTTGTACTTCATGAGCTCAAATGGTGCCCAATTCCTCACTACTTCCAATTCATTACTTATTGTTGTTTTTATTTCTGCTTGTATGAAGCACCTTGAATTACTTTGCTACATTCAAAATGTCAGATAAATGTAAGTTGTTTTTTTAGTGGTACATGATTAACAGGAGTAAGAATATGTGGGAGAAAGAGTTAAGGCCACAATCCAATCAGTGATAATCTTGAATAGCAGAGCAGACTTGAGTCTGGCCCGTTCCTGCTAATTCTTACAATACAAATGAACAGTTTAGTAATAATAAAATCAACATTTTTAACCAATGAATGATTACTTTTGATTTGCCTCTAGATTATTGGTTAAAGAAAATTCAGCCTTGAAGAAACAATATGCAGAATTAAAGAGTCACCTGGAAAAGTAAGGTGCTTTTAATAGTCGTTTGATAATACAACTTGAGTATTACTGAAGAAAAGACACTATTCAAGCTTATTGTGTTGCCCTTATCAGGTGGCACTTATAAAGATACATATTGGCTCTCATATAGTTGTTCCTGTGAATGTCCAAATAACTACAAGTTGAAAAGTATGACAAAACATCCTTTTCCAGCAGTGCCAAAATTGTGGATCTGCAACATATTGTAAATAGGTTTTTCAAGGTTAGTCACTTGAATGCTGATCAGACCATTAAAGTGCACTGCTTTATGGTAGCTATGGTACATATCCTCCTTATGGCCTGTTTGAGCAAGTTATGATCGTTGTCCAGTTTGTTATTGCCTAATATCCCAAACTGAGCTGGAAGTTGTACAGTACTTAAGGATAAATGGCTACAAAAGTATTAGTAGTACTTAAAAGTTAATTGATGGAGACTGATAGAGAATATTGACAGATGAAGTTTTTGTAGGATTAATTTTTCAGCAATCAAGCTATTTGTCGTGTTTTGAGTAATTGTAGTAGCACAGGATGGAAAGTGCTTGCAATACATTGGCTGTTTACGATGCTTATAAATATGGCAGCGTTCAGTTTTAATATACTGTTAATGTCTTAAATACTTCCATTTCTTTGAGTAGACTGAAAAGGGTGACATGAAATGTTTTGCTGCATCCTCATTACTTTGTTTTCTTATTTGTGATAAGTTGTGTGCTTAGCAGACCTTGGCTAAATAATTTCAATTTGACTTCTTTTGCTAGAGAGGTTTGTGACTTCACAGAAGCACGTATTCAGAAACAGGAAGAGGTTTGTACAAAATTTTCAGTAGCCAATCTTTGATATCTTTTCAGTGCCATGATCCTTGATAGTACTTTTTGCTTTATTCAACTCTATCTGGCTTTAATTGGCAAGTGAATTATCCTCTGCTTACAATGAGTAGAATTTAAATAAACTTACAATGAGTACAATTTACTTTTTTCCCTATGTGCAGCAGTGTGCTTGTTTTGTTCTTGCCTTTTCATAAAATGTTTACAGAATATTCTGGTTTTTTGGAAGGTAGTGACTAATGCTATTGCTAGTGCGGGGCTAGCCAGTCCCTTTATATGATATGTGACTTGGGGTGACTGGTGAATCATCAGAAATGGACACATTCCAAATGTGTGACCTCTACTGTCTATAGAAGGATAGATACATGGGAACATCACCTAGCTGCAGGTTCCCCTTCAAATCACATACCAAAGTACTTAACAACCAACAATATTCTGATATAGGAAATGCAGCAGCCAATTTGTACATGGCAAACTCCCACAATCAGCAATGTAATGTGACCCAATAATTTTTTGAATGTTGAATGACAAGCCACATTCGTGGCCATCTAATTGACACATTGTGCAAGGAAAGATTTATTTTGGATAATGTTGAATTAATGAGCACTGACTTTATTTAATTTGTTGCTCTGCACATCTTTCATTCAGCTCCGTGAGATGTGGAATATCGTAATAGACGCTTTGTCAAGATTGGAAAAGGAGAAGGAAGTAATTGATTCATTAGTAGAAGGGAGGGTGGATCTTTACACTCTTGATGGAACAGATGTGACATTCAAAGTCCCAAGGCAATTAATAATTAAGATTGAGGATGAAGCTGTTCAGGTCAGTACACACCTCCTATTATTTCAAATGTGCTCGTTAATGAAGTTTGCCATTGCATTAAGATTCCAGATTATTGGGCAGAATTTTAAAAGGTGGCACTCAATAATTCTTGTTTTTAAATGGAAACAACATACCTGTGAATTTAGATAAGAGAACTGAATATTCTTTAAACTTTGCTTTTCTTTTTTCTGTTTCTTTCAATGATATCAACTTTATCCTGGTTAAATGGGTATTGAAATCGTCAGTAATTCCTCATGTAAATTACCCTCATCTCGGTCATTGCGACCAATATGTGCACTTGGTTTGGGACTTCTGCTTTCTTGTGGTGTTGTGACCCAATCAGTGCCATCTGGAGTATCTCCGCCTCCCTACCAAATTTTAGTTATTTTTTAAAAAAAAAAATCTCCAAACATGACAATTTTCATTAATTGAAATCTTTCCTAACATCCAGTGTTTATTTGCAGATTGGTGACCTGTACAAAGCTGGTGAACTGAATCTTGCAGCAGTAATCCAGCTGTGTAACTGGTGTCTCCGACTACATGGTGACCAGCACAAACAAATGGGCCCAGCAGACCTGGAACAACAGCATCTTACTTTGGAAAAACTGGCAAAGTTCCTCAAAAGTGAACTGATTGAAATGGAGGAAAAAGGGTAAATGCATGATTTGATCAATGGGATTGAGGTTTTTTTTACTGATGGAGAAACTTGACAAGGTGCTACTTCATGAGGTGAAATACATAGTGCCCCACTGAAAATTGATAAATGTCACCAGTTATTGAACCTAACCTTTAGATGCAATGTGTGGCGGGGGGGGGAGCATTTGACATTAGGGTGAGCCGCATGCAAGTGGATGGCATCGGTCTATTAACTGTTTCTCCTGTTGGAGATGAAAGATAAAACAAGGATTTAATAAACCTGAACAAACTACTGGATAATTGGGAATGAACTGACATTATAGTTAACTGTTTCAGTTTTATTATAAAATTCAAGAAGGGTAGCTATTGTGTAAAGGCATAAAACAAGCAACAGGAAAATGGTCAGTAACACAAATCTTTATTGGGCAACCTAAAGTGAAAGATAGTTGGGGAAGAGGAGGAGCACATTGCCTAATGTAGATGTGAATAAATCAGTGTATGGAGTAAAACATGCAGGAGAAAATTCAAGGTTAATCTGAAAAGCATATGTTTGTGAAAGTGAAAATTATTTCCTTCTGTTTTCATTAGCAAAGTGAAATCATTTGGCCTCCATCCATAATTTCATAGTCTCCAACTGCTGTAGCACTCTTGGAGTTATCAAAAACAATATAGTTTAACAAACATAGTCTTAAAATCATGAACATCTAGTATTAAGATCATGGATACCCATTCCTCATATGACATTAAAAGCCCCAAGACAGTTAATAATTAAGATTGAGGATGAATCTGATCCAGTAACACACACTTTATATTTCCAATGTTATGCTTGTTCATGAAGTTTTGCATTGAGTTTGAAGTTTATTTATTAATCACAAGTAAGGTTTACATTAGCAAGGCAATGAAGTTGCTGTGAAATTCCCTAATCACCACATTCCGGTGTCTGTTCAGGTCAATGCACCTAACCAGCACGTCTTTCAGATTGTAGGATGGAACTGGAGCCTCTGGAGGAAGCCCATGCAGAGACTGGGAGTGTGCAAGCTCCACACAGTAACCCAACGTAGGTCCCTGGACTGTGAAGTGACAGTACTAACCACTGTCACCATACCACGTATTGCGTAAAGATTCCAGATTATTGTGGAGAATTTTAAAAGGTGACACCCAGTGATTCCAGTTGTTTTATGTGGAAATATGTCTGAATTTAGATAAGAGAACCTTATTTATTATAAATTCACTTTCCCCATTTTTCTGTTCCTCCCTCAAAGATGTCAATCTTATCCTGATTAAATGGGTACTAAAATCCTCCAAATCAGTAATTTCTTATTTAAATTCCTTACTAGGATGGCCTGAGGGCTCTCTGCTTAAAAGAAGGCGTAAGCAGTTTCCATCCACCACAATTCTTTGGCTGAATTTATTTCAATATTTGTCATTTTTAGTTTAGTTCACTTCCCCAAAATAAAAGGGGTTGCTTTGGGTTCTTGATATGGGTTGTCTTTTTGTTAGATACTCTATGGAATATTTGTCATTCGATCTTACTGTGGTGAAGGGAGGGCCAATCTCTTGCCCCCTCTTTTCTGTTCCATTGACTATCAATTCTGTCTCCTGCTCTTTCGTAGATACGAAAGATTTCATCAACTTTAATGCTTCTTTCACCTTCATGTAGTTCTGACTCTCTTCCCTTGCCTTTCGAATAGTGTGGTGGTTAGCAGTGCTGCCTTAGAACTAGGGAGCCAGGTTCATTTCCTGGCCTTGAATCACTCTGCAGCATTTGCATGTTCTCCCCATGTCTGCATGGGATTCATCCAGTTTCCTCCCACAGTCTTTCAGACATGCTGGTTAGGTGCATTGGCCATGCTAAATTCTTCCTCCTATATATCCGAACAGATGCTGGTGTGTGGAGATTAGGGAATTTTCACTAACTTCATTGCAGTATTAATGTAATCTGACTTACGATATTAATAAATAAAGACTTTGAATATTCACTAGAAGCCTACTGACTTCTGCAGCTATAACTGAACACTACAGGCCCTTCAACTATCTGTTGTGCTGAGCTATGTCTGAACCCAAGATTGGCAATCCCACTCCCTATTGTTCTGATGTGATCCACGTGCCTATCCAATAACTGCTTGAAAGTTCCGAAATCGTCCACGATCACAGCAGGCAGTCTATTCCACACCCCAACCACTGAGTAAAGAATCTACCTTGGACACCTCTCCTATATCTTCCACCATGAACCTTAGTTATGCTCGCTAGTAACAACTACATCCACCTGAGGAAATAGTCTCTGCACTCTATCTATTCCCCTCATCTTATGAATCTCTAGGTTGCCCCTCACCCTCCTCTCTAAAGAAAAAAGCCTCAGCTCCCTTAGCCTTTTTTCATAAGACCTACCATGCAAACCAGGCAGCATCCTGGTAAATCTCTTTGCAGTGGAAGCAAAGGACTCCATTGCTTCCACGTCCTCCTTTTATAGCGATGTGACCAGATGCACACTGTTCCAAATGTGGTTTCACCAAGGTCCTCTATAGTTGCAGCATAACCGCACGACTCTTAAATTCTAACTCCTGTTAACAAATGCTAACATGCTATAAGCTGCCTTCCTTGCTCTAGCCACTTCAGTGGCAACCTTCAGAGATCTGTAGATATAAACCCCAAGATCTCTTGGCCCTCCACATTCCTCAAAACCCTGCTGGACAGTGATAGCCTTTTTCCTAGGATGGAAAAAGCTAGCACGAGGGGACACAGCTTTAAATTAAGGGGTGATAGTTATAGGACGGATATCAGAGGCAGGTTCTTTACCCAAAGGGTGGTTCGGGAGTGGAATGCCCTGCCTGCAGCAGTTGTAGATGCGCCAAGTTTGGTGGCGTTTAAGAGGTTAGTTGATAAGTATATGGAAGAGAAGGGAATGGTTTAGTTTGGAGGGGCATTGCTTTTTATATTGGTTGGCGCAACATCAAAGGCCGAAGGGCCTGTTCTATGTTGACCCTGTAATTGGCATCCTACTAAAGTTGTCCTACTGAAATGCGTCACCTTGCACTTAGGGTTAAACTCCATCTGCCACTTTTCTGCCCAGCTCTGCGTCCTATCAGTGTCTATTTGCAACCTTCAAGAGCCTGTCACCTCATCTGTTACTCCACCAATCTTGGCGTCATCAGCAAATTTACTAACCCATCCTTCAGCTCCCTCTTCCAAGTCATTGATAAAAATCAGAAATAGCAGAGGACTCAGCACTGGATCCATGTGGTACGCTTCTGATAACTGGACTCCAGTCTGAAAACTTTCCCTCCACCACTACCCTCTGTCTTCTGAGACAACCAGTTACTTATCCAGTTGGCCAAATTTTTTTCTATCCCACACCACCTTACTTCATAAGCCTACCATGGGGAACCTTATTAAACACCTTACTAAAGTCCATGTATATGACATCAACTGCTGTACCTTCGTCTAACACTTAGTTAACTCCTTGAAGAATTCAATCAAATTTGAGAGGTAAGATTTACCCCTCACAAAACTGTGCTGATGTTTCAGATTGAAATGCATCTTTCCAAATGGTCATAAATCCCATCCCTCGGGATCCTTTCCATTAAGTTGAACTACAATTCCAGGAAGGACTGTATTCCATTCTCCTTGTTGTCAATACTTAACATCTGTTCTGATCTCATAGAATCCCTACAGTGTAAAAGGAGGCTGTTTGGACCATCGAGTCTGCATTGACGACAATCCACCAGGCTCTACTCGCACAATCCCATATATTTATTCTGCTAATCCCTGTAATCTGCCATCATGGGACACTAAGGAGCAATTTAGCATGGCCAATGTACCTAACCCACAGGTCTTTGACTGTGGGAGGAAACCAAAGTGCCTGGAGGAAACCCACACAGACATAGGGAGAATGTGCAAACAGATAATGACCCAAGCCAGGAATCAAACCAGGGTTCCTGGAGCTGAGGCAGCTGTGCTAGCCACTGTGTGCTGCAGTGCTGCCATCTCCATTGCAACCTTCCATACCCGCACTTCAGAGATAAAAACACAATGACTTCTTTTTCCTCAACTGAGGAATCTGCTGTCATGTTTGACAGTTTTCAATATGCCCACTCTGTCCTGCATGTGAAAAATAAATATTTACCAATACTGACATCATTAAGACTGAAATTCTAATTTTGGTGTTAAATAATTTCTTTGCTATTAAATTTTAACACAACTTTACAAATTGCTTGTGCATTTTGAAAACATTGCTTTTATTCAATAGTCAGCAAGAAGCATGCCTTGGGACTAGAATGGGAACCACCAATTAAGGAATTCTTCATTTCATATAGCTGATTTATGATTAAATTTATTGAAATTACTTCCTAATTTGTAAGCATGCTTGGGTCATAAGTAGGAGTGTTATTTCTAGTAATACTCGCTGCTGAACTTCAGTTGTAACGAAACAATTTTTTTACAGCCAAAAGATAACACACGAAATTTTTCCTTCTGTGAAAGCATCAGTAGTCAAAATGGAAAGCGCATGGGATACAAAATGGGAACAGTATTCCAGTACAACTAGTTATTCCCCAGTGAGGAGAAAATATCCTGTAAGTAATAAATTGGGAAAGTTTCTGCATATCAATGATATTGAAACTTTCAATTTGCAAACACAATTGATTTTCTGTATGATTGAATCGAAATATAAAAAGTGTATGAGTGTATAGTGTTGATGTGAGAAAAGAATGAAGTTCAAATTCAGTAACCTAAAGAGAAATTGTACAAGCAGTGTCATTATAAAAGTAAAAACTTTAATGCTAAAGACTCGTTAAGACCAGATGAGACATTTCTAAAAATTTTGCTCAAAGGGTGATTATTTTGAATAATCTCCTAAATATTTTCAGTAAAGATAGATATTGAGATACAGAATGCAGTTAGACGTGCAATTGAAGAGGAGTAATTTGTAGAGTCGTGGGTAAAAGCTGGGGTGATGTACAAATTGGATAGCTTTCAAAAAACAGTGCATATGTGGTAAGACAAATGGCTTCCTTTGCTGTAAGATGGAATGCTAATGCAAGACTAAACAAATGGTTGTATTAGAGAGACATGCTTAAATGGACTTTCAATTAAACTAGGTAGTCTTTTCTATAACAGTCAGTCAGAAATGATGTTTTCTTAATTGTCCAAATTGAATGTTTTCCCCCAAAATTAAATGTTTCTAAAGCCTATTAAACTATGTAGGATAAGCTTGAATAAAATATTAGAACAAGAAATATGAACTATGAATTGAATTTTATTTGCTGATTTGTAATCTTGTCCTGTCTATAGTGATATTTTCAAGCCTACCAATTTATAAACGTATTGTCTTCAACCGGCTCAGTGCATCATTGTATAAATATCATTTATCTGATCCTAGTGCATCAAAAAACTGGTTTTATAATTCAGTTGGGATATGTTACATTTTTTTAGGTCCTTGATCTTCTACCAACCATGCCTCCATTGTCTTTTGAACCAGCTTCAGAAGAAGCTTACCAAAGCAGTATATTTTATACGCACTCTGCAACACTTCCAGGTGGGTTCAGAAACGGTACAAATTGGGCTGCTTGGCAATCCCTATGAATTGATTCTAGCATAAAAGCAAAATGCTGAAGACGCTAACATTGTAACAGAAAATGCTGAAAATACTCAAAACAGGCAGCATCTGTGGAGAGAGAAAAATGGTTAATGTTTCGGAACTCCAATTCTGATGAATTGGCATCGATTTGAGACATGAATTTGTTTTTCTCCATGAACACTGTCAGATTTGAGTGTTTTAGCCCTGTAGTGCACTCTTGTCTGTCACTTACAACTTTTTTCTAATCCTGCATTGCTGTTTTCTCACACACCCCCTCCCCAGAAGTCTCTTCCAGACCCAATGTTCTGAACTATTTAGCTACGCTAATTCTGGCTTCTGGAGCGTCCTGATTTTTGATCATTTTGTGATAGATGTGGCCTCAGCTGTTGAGAGCCGGAATTCTGACTTTTTAAAATGCCCGTCTAACACTTCCTTTGATCAAGCTTTTGATCCTTATCTTAATCAGCTTGGTTTTAAAGTTCTTTATAATTGTTCTGTGTGCCATATTGAAGTTTACCTATTTTTAGAAAGTATATAACTATCATTAAACATCCTATTGCTTGAAAGCATTTCAAACTGCTTGTACTTTTTCCATTTAAAGATGTTATATTACAAAAATAGCCCATTTGATCAATAGATCTAATCTGGTCATCTTGATCTTTACCAGTTTTGTATTAGTTGGCCTCTTTAAAGGGAGAACATATGATCTCACACCCAATGGGGAATGAGCTTGGGTTATCTTGATGCAGGGCCTGGGCTTTTGCAGCCAGAATAGATCCTAGAGCTGGAAGTATTAATATCATGAAAGTACTCTATTTATTGATCTGCTTGTAAATAACTATTCTAGTTTAAGTGGTAATTGCCAATTTTTCCAATTATCACAAGTTTCCTTCTCTCTTGCCCTGTGAGCATATTTTTCTATGACTTCCTTATTTATTGAACTTGCCTGAAATGTATCTTGTTAAGGCATAACAAATGGTAGAGGCATTAGGTATAGCACAAAAGAGGATCAAAATATATGGGGGCAAGATGGCATCAGGCTCCTGATTTGGGTGATCAGGCTTAGAGCTGAATGGCTGCCTCCTGCTCCTATTTTGTCAAGCTGCCCAAATTCCAAAGGGAAACTTGAAACAACTGCCAGAATGGTTTTGCCGCTTTGTATTGAGGTTTTCTGGAACTCTAACTTAGACCAGTCCTGATAACGCATTTTATTTTATGCGGAACTAAACTTCACTTTAAATGGCAATAGTGGCTCTAAAATTCCAGTAACTTTATCAGTTAGTGCCTTGTGGCTCTTGGAGTGACAGCAAACTGGCTCCCCGAGATCTGGCCTTATCCACAATCTGTCTTTGGGATCTTACCAGCTATCTACATTCTGTCTTCAGTGCTTTCTTCAATCTGTTTTTTCTCCTTTGAACTTGCCCTGTATTGTTTCCTACCACCCCACCCCCCCAATAGAAATTTCTTTTTCCCGGAATTGATTGTCCCTTTTTAAAAAAAGTTAATTATTTTTAAAGTAAACTTGCAGCATTTTTCCTGATTGTTCCCTTTTGAAATACAACTGGCTTAAAATCACTTTTCTTTGTCTTATGCAAATTTGTCTGGCTCTTTCGTTTATTAATATATCAAATCACTTGCCTTCACATGTCTTATTGATGCCTTTTGTGGGCTTGTTTCCAATCCTGCTAAGCCAGTCTCTTTCCCCCACACCACTCTCAAAAACATGAACTTGTTTTTCAACTATGATGATGATATTCCAAACTAGGAAATATTAACTTTTTCCTGCCAATCTGCTCTAGTCATTCAACTCAGAGTTCCATGTTTCTGGTCCCTGGGTATAGGTTTTTGTTTAGAATTTCCTGGTGTATTTATTGGCAACTTCTTGTAATTATGATGTTTTGTTCTGGTCTTGCTTGCAAGTGGAGACATCTTCACATCCACTCTGTGGAATACGTTTATAATCTTAAGACTTGCTATGAAGTCACCCCCACTGTCTGTCTTCCAGAATAACATTTCTAGCTATTAAATGTTTTGCTGATGAATATACTACTACAGGCTAGAGACGACAGCAAGTTTCAAATTTGTCATTTGGGTGCATGTGCAAATTAATTCATTTATTCTGGCATATCTTAATCACCAGTCCAGCTCATTGCTTCTACACCATCCACCAAGTGGTATAAATACTGAACACACATTTAGTTTTATCAGATGTGATTTCTACCTGTTTGAGGGGACTGGAGTACCTGGTGTGTATTGCATTTCATTGTGGCAAAAGAGTAATAGATAAATGCTTGACAAATTTTCGATTCCAACCTTTCCCATGGGTTAAAATTCCTTGTCGTTATTATTCGTTTCGTTTATTTCTCTCGGGCATCATCAGTATTCACTTGCCATTGAAACATTCCTGGTAGTTTGCTCTACCTCTCCATCTTTGCCAGTTCCCTTGACAGTGCTGTGCTGTCTGACTGCTTTCCCAATATCAAGTTGTGAATTCACCAAAATTCTGTCAGTGAGCATCAATCAGACTTCTGTAAGTATTGTACATGCTAGCCTTTGGTTTCAGTCTCCTTCAATACTGTGCTAATATACTCTCCCAACCCAGGCCTCCTCTATATCCCTGACCTACCTAAAATTTTACTACTTGTGGCAGCCTTCAGGAACCATGGCTCTAGGTTCTAGAGGTTTAGCTCAGTTGATTGGACAGCCATTTAATGATGCAGAGTGGTGCTAACAGTACCCGCTGAGGTTATTCATGAAGGCCTGTCGTCTCAGATGTTATGATCCTTGGGTTAAATGATCACCAGTCAGCATATTCTCTTTTTTCTCAGAGCAGCCTATGATCGCTTGGGACTATGGCAACTTTACCTAAACTATTCCATTATATTACCTGTTTTCCAACAGCATATTCATGCACACTTTCTCCATCTCGTCTCTTTTTGAGTATCAATTAGAACAGTTATAGCAAGGTCAGTGACCACGTTTTTATGCTATATAATGTCCATAGTTTTTGTCCTTCACAGCTGAAATACCACTTCATTCCTGTGTTGGTCTTATTGCGAGAAAGGTACTATGGAAAAATCCAGTTTGTGCTTTTTTGAAAAGTTGTTGTTTTGATGGGATGTTTTAGACCGTTAGTAACCTAAATATAGACCTACCACAACATCTTGCTGTTCATTTCATGTCGTCTTTAAATCAATTGATTCCAGAGCAGCTTTGCAGGAAGACTTGCTGCCTCTTTGTGAAGTACTTTATAGATTTACCTTTTTAAAAATTGAATGCAAGGAAGTGCAAATTTTAATAGCAAGTTCTAATTTGAAAGAAACTGCCTTTTTATACAAAACCGTGAAAATGTTCATTCCTGCAAAGTGGGGTTAATTTGTTACTTTGATTAAAATAGTTCCTTCAGCAATTTGAGGCCTAACTCTTGTTTCTCCATTTTTGATAGTACCTGAAGAGTCATGTACAGGAAGCCCTGAAAAAGGGGACAGTGGAATAGAGAGCGTTACAAGAAGCTTTAATGTTCTAAACACATCAAAATTGCAGTGTTCAGGAAGGTATGTTTTGTACTGCTCTCAACTGCTTTTTCAATGAAGGTTACACATTTTGCATCTAATTAATATAACCAAACAAACAACAGTACAACACGGGAACAGGTCCTTCTGCCCTCCAAGCCTGCTCATGTGCCCAACTAAACCATTCGTTTGTATCCTTCCATTCCCAGTCTGTTCATGTGGCTATTTAGATAAGTCTTATTAAATGATCCCAGCATGTCTGCCTCAATCCCCTTGCTTGGCAATGCATTCTAGGCCCCCACCACTCTGTAAAATATGTCCTCCTGACATCTGTGAACCTTGTCCCCCTCACCTTGAACTTATGATCCCTCATGTTCGTCACTTCTGACCTGGGAAAAAGCTTCCCACTGTTCACCCTATCTATGCCCTTCATAATTTTATACACCTCTTAGGTCATCCCTCCATCCTCTCTTTCCAGGGAGAACAACCCCAGTTTGTCAATCTCTCCTTGTAGCTAAGATCCTCCATACCAGGCAACATCGTGATAACCTTTTCTGTACGCTCTTCAAAGCCTCCATGTCCTTCTGGTAGTGTGGTGACCAGGACTGGACACAGTATTCCAAATGTGGCCTAACAAATGTTCTATATAGAGGCAACATCATTTGCCAACTTTTATACTCTATGCCCTGTTCAATAAAGTTGAGCATGCCATAAACCACCTTCACCACCCTCTCCACCTGTACTGCTGCCTGTAGGGATCTATGGACATGCACCCCCAGGTCCCTCTATCTATAAATTCTTCATATATAAAAAACATTTAGAATTCATATTTCTTTTCAACAGTGAGATATATATTGGTTGTTTTTCTTTTACAAGATATATATTGGCATATCTGAACTTGCATTTGGTTGCTTGTTTTTTTTTAGTGGCTTAATTTGTGCTTGGACACAATAGGTGATATTTAACCACACAACTTGCCTTGTTTCACAATGGTGGGAATTGCTGTGCTGGGAAACCACCAGACGTGAAACTGGAAGATCTCACTGGCATGGATGACTGGAGAATTCTGACCAATGTTTTTCCTCAGAACAGAAAGCGAGCCACTTTGCTGTTTAAAATCTGTAGTTCTGAAGCAGTATTAATTCTGTCCTTGTCTACCTCATCAGCTTTTCTATGCAAAGCATCTAATCCTTACTGGGACTATAATTCAGCATGTTCCTCACCTCAGAAGAAATTATTGATATGATGAATACATCGTAAACATATGTAAGAAATGAGAGTCAGCTATAGACCATTTGGCCCATTCAAGCTAGCTCTGCCATTCAATAGGATCATGGCTAATTGGATTGTGGTCTTGTCCACTTTACTGTGTTCCCAAAACTCGACTCCATGTACAATAATCTTTCACTCAGCATTGAATATATATAGTAATCTAACCTTAGCTGCTGCCTAGGTAAGGAATGTTAAAAGTAAATGGCCTTGGAGAAGATGTTTTTGTTTATATCTGTCTGAAAAGGAAGACCCATGAAACAATGCCCCTCCCTAGTTGTGAATTCTCCCACAGAAGGAAACATTGTCTCAGCATTTACTCTTGAGTCTCCTCCGAATATTTCGTTTTATCGATCACCTGATTTTTCTGCGGCGTGTAGGCTCAGTTTCCTCCACCCAGCATCCACTTAGTGAGCCTTCCCTGATCTGCTTTAAATGCAAGTGTACCCATTAGTATAGAGACCAACATTTGTGTGGTCTCATTAATGTCCTGCAACAAGTTTCTATTATGATCCTTTGGCAATAAAGGATCTATACAGCTGAAGGCATAGCCACCAAAAGTATAGGATCAAATTTGGTGATGGAATGGACAAAAAACTGAAATTGAAAGAGCAGAAGTCTCAGATTGCAGGGTTGAAGCAGATTAGGAATGGGCAATGTCGTGGACAGATTTGGAAAACATATTGGATGAGCTTATGATTGTTATGGAAGTCATTTGGGAGAACATTGGAATAATCGAATAGAGGTAGAAGACACCTGTCAAAGAAGAGGGTAGCAGTGTGTTTCTGAATGGAGGGCTGTGACAAGTGGTCGTCTTCAGTTCAGTGCTGGATTTTTGTTTGTGACGTACACAAATGATTTGGAGGAAAATGTAACTGGATTGATTAGTAGTTGTTTGTCTATTGTCTACGAGGACCTCAACCATCATTAGTCATTTTGAGGCTGGATGTGGTGTGTTCGAAGATGACTGATCAGGCTAATTTGGGCATGGAGTGTCCTGGCACATATTGGACAGACTTTTGTAGGAACTGTAGCTATTGTGCTGGTGGTTGTGGACTTGCACAGCTTGTGCTTAAATTGTGCTTCAGCAATGCACCTTGCTTTGTAAGCTTGACAGCCTTTGTGAATGAGGCAATGCCAGATATGGCAGTTTTGTGCCAGCGTTTCCCAGATGGTCATGTCTGTCATGTGACTTCAGGGAGGCCTTGAGTGTGTCTTTGTAATGTTTCTTCTGCCCTCCATATGAGCATCTTCCAGCAGAGCTTTCTGAAAAGGAGCTGCTTGGGTATGCACTTGTCTCCCATATTTATTGGCAACTGTCTTGTAATTTGGGAGGGGCAGTTGAACTTTGAAGTGATCCTCCGCAGGCTTGTAGTTGTGTTGAAGGCTTTCACAAAGTCAACAAAGGTTGTGTAGAGCTTGCGATTTTACTCCTGACCCTTCTGAATTAGCAAAAATAATGTCTATAGTCCCGTTACCTGTACAATAAAGACGGGTGGCACTTGAATCCCGGGGGACTAATATCTTGGCGGGAAGACTGGCTATGGCTACTGGAGGGACTTTAAACTAGAAAGGTTGGGGGGACGGAATAGTGATGAGGAGACTGAGAGCAAGGAGGTTAGTTCCCAGGTAGGGAAGGACTGTAGACAGTATGAGAGGGAGGTTAGATGGGTGGTGGAGAAGGGAAATGTCCAGACTGAGGGGCTGAGGTGTGTCTATTTTAATGCCAGGAATGTAGTAAATAAGGTAGATGAGCTTAGGGTGTGGATTATTGCTTGGGAATGTGATGTGGTGGCCATTACAGAGACTTCGATGTCTTAAGGACAGGACTGGATACTTCACGTGCCAGGATTCAGATGCTTCAGGAAGGACAGGGTTGGGGGCAAAAGAGGTGGTGGAGTGGCACTGTTGATCAGGGACAGCACAAAGGCCATAGTGTTGAAAGCTTGCGAATTTACTATCAAATAAATTGGTTGGATTTAAAATTGGTGTTGTGAAACTTTTACTCCAGTTTACCCCAGTCCAACGTCGGCATCTCTAGATCAGGGACAGTGTCATGGCTGCAGAGAAAGTGGATGCCGTGGAGGGACTGTCTACGGAGTCTCTGTGGGTGGAAGTTAGGAACAACAAAGGGTCGATAACTTTGCTGGGTATATTCTATAGGCTGCCCAATAGTGACAGGGAAGTTGAGGTGCAGATGGGGAAACAGATTGTAGAGAGATGTAGAAATAAGAGAGTTGTCATGGTGGGAGACTTCAATTTCCCAAACATCGACTGGAATATCCCAAGGGTAAGGGGTTTGGATGGGGAGGAGTTTGTTAGGTGTGTTCAGGAGGGTTTCCTGACACAGTACGTGGATAAGCCTATGAGAGAAGAGGCTGTACTTGACCTGGTACTAGCTAATGAACTCGGTAGGAGAGCATCTTGGGGACGGAGATTATAATTCTATCTCCTTCAAGATCTCATTGGAAAGAGATAGGATTAGGCAGGTTAGGAAGGTATTTGTCTGGAGTAAGGGGAAATATGAAGACATCAGGCAGATAATTGGACGAATAAACTGGAAGGAGGCATTCCTGGGGAAAAGTACAAAAGGAAGGTGGCGGATATTCAAGGAATGTTTGTCTGGAGCTTTGCATGACAATGTTCTGAGACGAGTTTTGGTAGGCCGAGGGAACCGTGATGCATGAAGGTTGTGGTGACCCTAGTCAGGAAGAAAAGAAAGGTGTATAAAAGGTTCAGAGCTAGGAGATGTTAGGGATCTTGAGTATAAGGCTTGTAGAAAAGAGCTTAAAAAGGAAATTAGGAGAGCCAGAAGGGGTCATGAGAAGGCCTTTGTGGGTAAGATTAAGGAGAATCCCAAGACCTTCTACAAATATGTGAAAAATAAAAGAATGAGAAGAGAAGGTATAGGACCTATAAAAGGTGAAGGGGGAAAAGTCTGTGTGGAACATGAAGAAATGGCAGAGGTGTTTAATGAGTACTTTGCCTTGGTATTCACGGTGGAAAGTGATCTGGGAGGTTGTACTGCAGGTTTGCGGCAGACCGAGAAGATTGAGTATGTGGATGTTAAGAAAGAGGATGTGTTGGAACTTTTAGATTCTATCAAGATAGACAAGTCGCAGGGACCGGATGGGATGTAGCCTCGGTTATTATGGGAGGTGAGGGAAGTGATCGCAGAGCCCTGGCGATGATTTTTGTGTCGTCGATGGAGACGGGAGAGGTTCCAGAGGATTGGAGGATTGCAGATGTGGTTCCTGTTTTCAACAAAGGGAATAGGGATAGTCCAGAAAATTTCTGACCGGTGAGTCTGACCTCAGTGGTTGGTAAGCTGATGGAGAGGCTTCTGAGGGACAAGATTTATGAGCATTTGGAGATGTTTAGAATGATCAGAAGTAGTCAGCATGGTTTTGTCAAGAGCAGGTCGTGCCTTACGAGCCTAGTTGAGTTCTTCGAAAATGTGACTGAACACATTGACAAAGGAAGAGCGGTGGACGTGGTGTACATGGACTTCAGCAAGGCGTTTGATAAGGTCCCCCGTGCAAGACTTCTTGAGAAGGAGAGAGGGCATGGGATCCAAGGGGCTTTGGCCTTGTGGATCCAGAACTGGCTTGCCTGCAGAAGGCAGAGTGTGATTGTGGATGGGTCTTTTTCTGCATGGAGATCAGTCACCAGCGGAGTGCCCCAGGGATCTGTTCTGGAACCCTTGCTGTTTGTCATTTTCAAAAATGACCTGGATAAAGAAGTGGTGGGATGGGTTAGTAAGTTCGCCAATGATACGAAGGTCGGTGGTGTTGTGGATGGTCTGGAGGGATGTCAGAAGTTGCAGTGAGACATAGATAGGATGCAAGACTGGGCAGAAAAGTGGCAGATGAACTTCAATGTGGATAAATATGTAGTGGTCCATTTTGGCAGGACCAATGGGATGAAGGAATACAATATCAAGGGTAGGAGTCTTACCTGTGTTGAAGAACAGAAGGATCTTGGGGTCCGGGTCCATAGGACTCTTAAATTGCCCTTGCAGGTGGAGGATGTGGTCAAGAAGGCATATGGTGTATTGGCCTTCATTAATTGTGGGATTGAGTTTAGGAGTTGGGAAGTAATGCTGCAACTTTAAGACTCTTGTCAGACCCCACTTGGAGTACTGTGCGCAGTTCTGGTCGCCTCACTGTAGGAAGGATGTGGAAGCTATTGAAAGGGTGCAGAGGAGATTTAGAAGGATGTTGCCTGGATTGGGAGGCATGCCTTATGCCTTTTAGGCAGTCAAGTGGATAAAGTTGTTAAGAAGGCATATGGAGTCTTAGCTTTTATTGGTAGGGGGATTGAATTTAGGAGCCGCAGCATCATGTTGCAACTGTACAAAACTCTAGTGCGGCCGCACTTGGAGTATTGTGTGCAGTTCTGGTCCCCACATTATAAGAAAGATGTGGAGGCATTGGAGAGGGTACAGAGGAGGTTTACCAGGATGTTGCCTGGTATGGAGGGCAGGTCCTATGAAGAGAGTTTGAAGGATTTGAGGTTGTTTTCGTTAGAAAGGAGGCGGCTAAGAGGGGATCTTATTGAAGCATATAAGATGATTAGAGGTTTAGATAGGGTGGACAGTGATAGCCTTTTTCCTAGGATGGAGAAAGCTAGCACGAGGGGACACAGCTTTAAATTAAGGGGTATGAGTTATAGGACGGATATCAGAGGTAGGTTCTTTACTCAAAGAGTGATTAGGGAGTGGAATGCCCTGCCTGCAGCTGTTGTAGATGCGCCAAGTTTGGTGGCGTTTAAGAGGTTAGTTGATAAGTATATGGAAGAGAAGGGAATGGTTTAGTTAGGAGGGGCATTGCTTTTTATTTTGGTCGGCACAACATCGAAGGCCGAAGGGCCTGTTCTGTGCTGTATTGTTCTATGTTCTAAGATAGGTTGAAGGAGCTGGGACTCTTCTCCCTTGAGAGGCGACCTGATAGAGGTTCATAAGATGTTGAGAGGAATAGATAAAGTGGATTCTCAGGCTATTTCCCCGGGCTGAAATGGTCGCTTCGAGAAGACAGATTTAAGGTGCAGGGAAGCAAGTACAGAGGAGATGTTAGGGGTAAGTTTTTCAGAGGTTGGTGAGTGAATGGAATCTGCTGCCGTCAGTGGTGGTAGAGGTGAACTCGCTGGGGTCTTTTAAAAGACTTCTGGATGAGTATATGGGATTTAATGGGATTGGGGGTTATAGATAAGTCTGTGGCTTGGTAGATATGGGTATAATCGGTGCAACTTGTGGGCCGAAGGGCGTGTTTGTGCTGTAGTGTTCTATGTTACCTCCGCCCACGCCACATTGACTCTGAAAGCAGGCCTAGCTCCAGATGAGCGACCAGACGCTTTAGCAGGACTCGAGGGTTTTTCCTCTGGAGAACAGTGAGATTCCTCAATGGTTGTTGCATATTTGCAGGTTGTCCTTTCTCTTGTAGAAGTGTACAATGGAAGTGTCTTTAAGTTCCTGAGGAATAGATCCTCGCTTCCAGTGAGCGGCTCAATTAAGTATAGCACCAGCAACTTTGTAAATCTGTGGGTGTGACAGTTGCCCCTAGGGCTTTGCTACTGGATAGCTGGCTGACTGCTTTTGTGACTTTGGCTACTACCAGTGAGTCCTCTGGATTGTTGATATTGACCTCAGGAATCCTGTCTATTGCCTCTGTTAAAAGGTGATGGTCGATTGAGAGAGGCTTCAAAGTGTTCAGCCCATCTCTCTAATGGGAGTTAGAATATAGAACAGTACAGGCCCTTTGTCCCTCAGTGTGCTGAGCTATGTCAAAATCGCAGACAAGCTATCCCACCACCCTAGCATTCTGGTAAATGAGTTGTACCATCTGTACTCGGGAGGGAGGAATTCCTGAGAGATTGAGATCCGTAGAATGTGTTGAGGCCTTCATAGAACCATTGAGTTGTTTCTGTCAGCATATCCCTGTATTTCATCTGTCTTGGTGCTCAGTCAGGCATCTTGCATTTTACAGTTTATTCTGGACTGTCCTTGAGCACTAGTAAAAGCATTTTTCTTGGCAGCTGATGTTGGGTCATTCTGACAGCTTGATGAAAACAGGCTTTTCAATAAGTAGAGCCTGTCCTTCCCTCATCATTCTCATTGAACCAGTCATGCTGCTTGCAGGTAGAAGGCCCAAGCATCTTCAGTACAGATGAATGAACAGCATTTCTGAAGTGTTCCCAGTTGATCTCAGCGCTGCCTTCAAGGTGTAGGTCAGCAAGCTTGATTTCCAAGTCTTCAGCCAGTGCTGAAGCTATGCTGGGGTTCTTTAGCTTGGCTGCGTTGATTTGTTTCATAACCTTGCCTCCTTGGGTCTGATGTGGAATCTCATTTTGGAGACATCTGTGATCTGTCCAGCAGTCAGCACCACACGTGGCCTTGGTCACTTTGACATCCTGCCTATCTTCTGACAATGACAGTCACTAAGATGCCAATGCTTAGAGCAGGGGTGCATCCAGGAGATCTTGTTACGGGCAGGCAGACAGAAGGTTGTGTTGGTGATGAGGTTGTGTGCTGCGCAAGTCTTCATTTAGAGTAAGCCGTTACGTTACACTTGCCCACTCCATGTCTCCCAGTGACTCCCTACCAGATTGCACAGTCAGACCCTACTCTTGCACTGAAATTGCCAAGCAAGATCAGCTTGTTGGTACTGCTCACTGCTGATAGTAGGACATCTAGTTCTTCATAAGACTTGTCTTTCATTTCTTCCGGGTTATTCATTGTGGGGACAAAGGCGCTAATCAAGGTGGCTTGACTTCTTGAGCAGAAGCTGTAATGTCATAAGCCGATCGTTCACACTCTTGGATAGACTAGCAAGTTTCTGAACAAGGTGACTCCTGTTGGCAAATCCAACTCCAGCATTAAGGCAGTCATCACTGCCGCCACTGTTCCAGACCACCTCCAATTTCAGTCAACTGACCTACATTGGCAAGACAAGTTTCACTCAGGGCTGCAGTGTGAACGTTGAAACTTGCAAGTCCCCTTGGCGTCTAAGGCTGTTCTTTTCTCTGGTCTGCTATAGGATTGTTCAAAAGCATGCACACGTTCCATGTGTCAATAGTGAGTGGCATCGCCTTATGTTTTGTTTGTTCAACTGCAAGACAGGATCCGGCCAGGGCGTAGTGAAGCATGCAATGTTTAGGGCACATTTTCTAGCCCTTTCGTCATTCTACGGAGGTGAGCAGTATGATCCTGAAGACTGCTCAATTGCCCAGGAAGACACCAAATTGCACTGCTGCCCCGATCGGCGGAAAATGACCATTAGACATGTGCTGCCTGTGTGCAGATCCATGACTACAGCCCCTTAGTGTATCCACATCTGCTGCTTCGCTTGCCTGTCACCACAGCAGTTCAAAGGTTGAACAGGACAATGATGGTGTCGAGACTAGTGCTTGATTTGGATTAAAGTGAGGGAGAGTTGCATAGCATCAGCCTCACTGTCTCTTCCCAACTCTCATCTAAATCCAGTGGCAAGACAAAAGGCAAGAGGGCTGGAGATGGGACTAGGCACAGTGGATGACCAGGATGTCTTCTATATCTTGTCCTGCTCGTTGCGTTTCACAATGCTTGCAGAAACCATCTGCTTGACGGTTAGACCTTCCATTGGTCTCATCTGCTCAATCCACCAGAGTCTGTCCGGGATAGACATCTCCCTGTCTCACAGGGTTGAGACCTGTTGGCTACCCTCATCTGGTTTAGCTGGATTATCGAAGCCATTGCCCGAGGTGCGGCCACTGTTGCAAATAGGAACAGAAGGATCTTGGTGTATGTGTCAATAGATCCCTGAAAGTAGGCAGTCAAGTGGATAAAGTTGTTAAGAAGGCATATGGAGTCTTAGCTTTTATTGGTAGGGGGATTGAATTTAGGAGCCGCAGCATCATGTTGCAACTGTACAAAACTCTAGTGCGGCCGCACTTGGAGTATTGTGTGCAGTTCTGGTCCCCACATTATAAGAAAGATGTGGAGGCATTGGAGAGGGTACAGAGGAGGTTTACCAGGATGTTGCCTGGTATGGAGGGCAGGTCCTATGAAGAGAGGTTGAAGGATTTGAGGTTGTTTTCGTTAGAAAGGAGGCGGCTAAGAGGGGATCTTATTGAAGCATATAAGATGATTAGAGGTTTAGATAGGGTTGACAGTGATAGCCTTTTTCCTAGGATGGAGAAAGCTAGCACGAGGGGACACAGCTTTAAATTAAGGGGTATGAGTTATAGGACGGATATCAGAGGTAGGTTCTTTACTCAAAGAGTGATTAGGGAGTGGAATGCCCTGCCTGCAGCTGTTGTAGATGCGCCAAGTTTGGTGGCGTTTAAGAGGTTAATTGATAAGTATATGGAAGAGAAGGGAATGGTTTAGTTTGGAGGGGCATTGCTTTTTATTTTGGTCGGCACAACATCGAAGGCCGAAGGGCCTGTTCTGTGCTGTATTGTTCTATGTTCTAATAGCTATGGGAAGCCACAGGCGAGAGCTGAGTCCCAGGTGGGGACAAAGAGGTGGATTGATTATTAAGTTTAATTAAGCACTTTACAGCCTTCTGGACTCCAAGTTCAACATATGGACAGTAAATGGCAGAATCCTTAGGAGTAATGGTAGGCAAAAGGATCTGGCTGTACAGAAGCACAGGTCTCCCACTGAAGTAGCAATGTAGTTGCAGAAGCTATCGTTTGAGTCTGACCCTTCATTAGAACTGAAGACAAGATGGAAAGTAAGACTTTAGACAGTCAGATAAAATGGATTAATTATATAAAAACATATGAAAATAAGAGTGGAGGAGAGCTCAAAATGAGGTGCTGTTCCTCCAGTTTGGGCTTTACTGAAACACTACAAAAGACCAAAGATGGGCTGGTGAATAAAAGAGCAGGGTGGTGTTGAATTGGCAAGTGATGGAAGGACTGGGTCCTAAGTGCATACAGATAAAATGTTCTGCAAAGTGGCTGCTTCGGATACTTCGGTGTCCGAGGAGTTGACTGGTAATGAGCATCGTTGAACATCACGTTCCTGACCGTAACGATGAAGGGAAGGTTATTTAAAGCAGATGAAATTAAACGGGCCTAGGATGTGACTGAAAAAATCTTGCCAAGGTCACTTGGTGCAGATTGGGCTGCAACATCGCAACTCTTTATGCTAGGCATAATTCCAACTCATGGAGACTTTTGCTCTGATTTTGATTTGATTTCCATTTTGCTAGGACTCCTTGATACCACATTTTATTAAATGTTGCCTTTGTCAAGGACAATCTCTCTCTCACCTCAGCTCTGGAGTTCAGCTCTTATTCATGTTTGGACCAAAGTTGTAAAGAGGAAAGGGAGACAAGTGGCCCTGGTGAAATCTAAACTGAGCATTTGTGAACAGGTTATTACTGTGAGTACTGCATCATAGCATTGTTGGTAACAGCGTTCGTCACTTTGATTGAAAAGAGTTGATAGGGCAGTAACTGACTGGATTAAATTTATTCTGCTTTTTGTATGTTGATGTGCCTAGGCAATTTTTCACACTGTAGATACCAATGTGGTGGTTATACAGGAACATCTTGGCGAGGAACACAGCTAGTTCTGGCGCTAATCTTCAGTTTAATTGTTGGAACATTGTCAGCATGCGTAGTCTTTGCAATATCATGTGCTTTCAGCAATTTCTTTGTCAAATGGAGTGAATTGAGTTGGCTGAAGACTGGCATCTATAATATTGGGGACCTCTAGAAGGGGCTGAAATTAATCATCCATTTGGCATTTCAGGTGGAAACTGGTTACAATTCCTTTAACCTCTTTATTCTGCAGTGTCTTCCCAGACTCGTTAATGTAGATAAGTTCACAATCCAACTCTGGAAGTACTTGTGCCACATGTTGTACATAATGTATAGAAACTTGGGTGAACAATGAAGTATTGAATTTCTATTCTTAAACCTGGGGGTAGATACAGCTGCTGAGGCTTGTAGTACATAAATAAGATGTGCTGAAAATATCACTAACTTTATGTAAATATTTTTCAGATTGTAATTTAAAATTTTTACCTAAGATCTTGTATCCATAGAAGGGTTTAAAAAAAAAAACTGGAAGGGGCATACTGGTACTTTATATTCCTAATCATATGGGAGGCTGATACACAACTTGAGTCAAATTCACTCTTGCTGCCAACAATACCTCCCTAGAATAAAATAAGCCTTTTGATGACCGAGCCGAATTGAGAGAAATCGGAACGGACAGATACGGGGCAAACAAATTAACTGAATTATGTGGTAAAATGAGATTTACGTTAGCAATTGTTCCCTGTAAGTGAATTTCAGAAATGTTTGTGTTTTTAAAAAAAAAAATTTTTAATTTGTATAAAAGCCGCACTGTCATGAAACAGTTTTAAATCTGTATCTGAAAGGGTTACAACTTAAGTTTGATTTATTTACATATGTTGTAATAGGGTTTTACAACATGAAAGCAAATTGTTTAAAACAGTGATGGGCTACCTGGGTTAGTGAGGGGGCTGCATAAGTGGGCCACATGATTGAATTGGGCATGTTCATTAACTGTGACCTTTAAGACTGATTGCATTTAATACATGATGAGTAACTTGTAAATTATAGAAAACGTTTGTCATTTAATAGAATTGTCAACTTAATTAGTTAAAAATAATATTCAATTGTTTGGATACAGGGAGAATGTGGCAATTCTGTGGGCAACTGTTTCGTGGGCTGCATGTGGACCCAGGCCACAGGTTGTTCACTATTGGTTTAAAAAGAAAACTAGGCTGTGACGCCATGTTCCACAAGGATCAGTTTGTTTGAGAGAAATGTAGCTAGTCTGATTTAGGTTTGCAAATAAGACAATTTGGTGGTGTTGCAGATAGTGAAAAAGATTGTTAGAGGATGCAGCAAAATATAGACTGATTCGAGACTTGTGTGGAGAATGGCAGATAACATTTAATCTGGACGAGAGAATGCATTTTGGAAAGTCAAATTCATGTAGGAATTATACAGTAAATGATAGAACCCTTTGGGAGTATTGATAAGCAGGGATTGGGGTGTACATGTCCACCGATGACAGTGGCAATGCAGATGGATAAGTTGGTCAAGAAGGTATATGGCATGCTTCGGGTTATTGAGTATAAAAATTGACTGCCATGCTGCAGCTGTACAGAACCTTAGGCATCATTTAGAACTTGTGTACAATTCTGGTCATTGCAGTACCAGAATGTGGATGCTTTGGAGAGGGTTTAGAAGTTGCTTACTAGGATATTGCCTGGTTTGGAAAGTATTAGCTATGAGGAGAGTTTCGATAAATGTGGTGTTCTCTCACTGGAATGGAGGTTGAGAGGTGACCTGATAGAGGTTTACAAGATTGAGTAGCATGGATAGTGGTTAGTCAGATGCTCTTTCTTAGAGTAGAAAAGTCATATATTAGGGGACACAGGTTTAAGGTACCTGTGTCCCCTAGGGGGGGGGGGGGGAATTTTTAGAGAAGATGTGAGAATGTGTTTTTTGTTTTGTTTTGAGTGGTGAATGTCTGAAATATGTTGCTTGGGGAGATGGTGGGAGCAGGTATGATTGTGGCATTTAAAGGGCAACTAGATGAATACATCAGTAGGATGGGAATGGAAGGATCCCGACTCTGTATGTGCACATGTTTAGGCAAGCATCAGATCCACTTAAGATTTCCCAGCATTTCCTGTTTTTTTTTAAAAGAAGTATTAATTGAAAGATTCCCTGAATTCAATCTTAATCTTGCAGGTTCAATGTTACGGTTGGAGATGCAACTGAGGAAACACATTTTTCGTGTCTAGAAGAGGTAAGAAATCTTCAGATTAGTTGAGTGCTGATAATTAGGATCAGTTGCATAATATTCATAAATGAACTGGAGTAGTGTCTCTAATTATGCAAATGGCCATTTTATCAGTATTAAATCAAGATAAATGTTTATCCTCAGGAATCTCATGAGATACCACTGGTAGGTACGCATCCTCTTGGAAGTAAGTCACAGACTCCATGTGCGAATATGATGGGGTCACAAAAGTACAAGGTTTTAAACCCAGAACTTCTGAATAAGCCTAAAAATCTACTTAAGAAAAGGGGAGAACTGCATCAGAAGATTGACCAGTTGGCAGAAGAGGTTAGTAACCATCCCATTTTATTACCATTAACTATTGAATCATACAGCTCAGATGTAGGTTATTTACCCGACATGTATATTGGCTGTTCCAAGAACTATCCAATTAATCCACTTTCCTAAGAGTATGCAAATTCTTCTTGTCATGTATTTATTCAGTTTTATCTTGAAAGCTGCTATTGAATTTGATTCCACCAACTTGCTGTCTATTCTAGATCTTAACTCTTTTTTAAAAAAAACTTCCCTTTTACCTCTAAATTTGTGAACTCTGGATACTGGCCCTCCTGCAAGTGGAAAGTTTCTCACTATTCCTCTTTGGATATTATCTATTAGATGTTACTTTAACCTCCCCTAATCCTGGCAATCTAAACCTTAAGCCTATTTTCATGGAAAGCTCTTATACCATTATAATTTGGTAGTCTTGATTATTCTCGGTGTACCTTGAATTGGACATAATATTTCAATTGGGGCCTAACCAATGATTTAGAACTATAGAACATTACAACAGAGAAATAGGCCTTTTGGCCCTTGGCTGTGCCAAACCATTTTTCTACCTAGTCCCACTGACCTGAACCTGGACCACATCTCTCCATACCCCTCTTGTCTATGTACTTGTCCAAGCTTTTCTTAAATGTTAAAAGTAAGCGTGCATTTACCACTTCATCTGGCAGCTCGTTCCACACTCCCACCAGTCTGTGTGAAAAAGCCCCCCTAATATTCCCTTTAAACTTGCCTTCTTCACCCTTAACCCATGTCCTTCTAGTTTTTTTTCCCCCTAGCCTCAGTGGAAAAAGCCTGCTTGCATTCACTCTATCTATACCCCTCATAATTTTATACATCTCTATAAAATCTCCCCTTATTCTTCATTCCAAGGAATAAAGTCCTAACCTATTCAACCTTTCTCTGTAACTCAGTTTCTCAAGTCCCAGCAACATCCTTGTAAACCTTCACTGCAACCTTATTAATATCCTTCTTATGAGGTAACCAAAACTGCACACAATACTCTAAACTTGGCCTCATCAATGTCTTATACAACCTCACCATAACATTCCAACTCTTATACTCAATACTTTGATTTATAAAGGCTAGTGTATCAAAAGCTCTCTTTACGACCCTATCTACCTGTGAAGCGACTTTTGGGGAATTATCTGTATTCCCAGATCCCTCTGTTCTACTGAACTCTTCCATGTCCTATCATTTACCTTGTATGTTCTACCTTGGTTTGTCCTTCCAAAGTGCAATAACTCACACTTGTCTGTATTAAACTCCATTTGCTATTTCTCTAGCTGGTCCAAATTCTTCTGCAAGCTTTGAAAACATTTCTCACTGTCCACTACACCTCCAATCTTTGTATCATCAAATTTGCTGATCCAATTTACCACATTATCATCCTGATCATTGATATAGATGACAAACAACAATGGACCCAGCACTGAATCCCTGTGGTGAGATGCCTGAAGATTGGAGAGTGGCAAATGTTGTGCCTTTGTTTAAAAAGGGCTGCAGGGAAAAGTCTGGGAACTACAAGCCAGTTAGCGCCTCACCTGTACTAGGTAAATTGTTGGAAGGTATTTTGAGAGGCTGGATCTAAGGCATTTAGAGATGTGAGGATTGATTAGGGACAATAGCATGGCTTTGAGTGGAAAATCATGTCTCGCAACTTTGAGTTTTTTTGAAGAGGTAACCAAGAAGGTAGATGAGGGCAGTGAAGTTGATGTCTGTATGGACTTTAGCAAGACCTTTACCAAGATACTGCATGGTAGGTTGTTGTATAAAGTTAAATATCATAGGATGCAGGATGAGGTATCTAAATGGATACAAAATTGGCTTCTTGACAGAAGCCAGAGGATGATTGTAGAGAGTTGGTTTTCAAACTGGAGGTGTGTCTCGGGGACCAGTGTTGGACCTACTTTGTCATTTTATTAACAATTTCTATGAGAATATAGAGGGTGTGGTTAGTAAGTTTGCAAATGACATCAAGATTAATGGCATGGTGGACAATGAGGAAGGTTATCTCCAATTGCAGCAGTATCTTGATCAATTGGGCCAGTGGGCTGACGAATGACAGTTGAGTTTAATTTAGACATGAGGTAATGCATTTTGTTTGAACAAGATGAACAATTACGAATATTAGAGGGCAGTTTTTCACACAAAGGGTAGTGGGGGTATGGAATGCACTGCCGAGTAAGGTGGTGGGAGCAGGCACGCTAGGGCTGTTTAAGGGTCTCTTGGACAGCCACATGAGCGGTATGCAGATAGAGGGATATAGTAGGACTGTTTAACTATGACTTTTTTTTCCCACAGGTAATTCGGTCCAACTTGACCAACAAGGAGCATGCATTCGGCAGGTGGTGCGAGGACAGCTCTTGGATGTTGATTCATGGGTTGCCTGGTGCTTCATGTCATAAATGAGTGCTTTATCTGGACCATCTGAAGGGCACCATGACAGCTCAGTGACTATCGCTGTAGCTGTGCAGACACTTGGAATTGGGCCGGTGTCTGCGGGAGTTTGCGCGTTCTCCCCGTGGTTGCGTGGGTTTTCTCCGGGCGCTCCGGTTTCCTCCCACTTCCCAAAAATTTGCTCTTAGGCTGATTGGGAAACAAATTGTCCCTATATTGAGATTCTTCCATATTAGGAATAACCTAAAATTAGAATAGGAAAATGGAATTGTTACTATAAAGTTATGACGGCGGCACGGGCTCGTTGGGCCGAAGGGCCTGTTTCCCGTGCTGTGTTGCTCTTAAAAAAAAAAGAGCAGGACTTACTCATTTAATGGTAAGGCATTGGGGAGTTGAAGAGGTTTACATGTTCATAGCTCCTTTTGAAAAGAGTCACAGGCGGACAGTGATGAAGAAGACATTTGACATGCTTGGTTTTATCGGTCAGAACATTGAATACAGGAGTTGGGATATCTTGAAGTTGTACAAGGCCACACTTGGACTACTGTGTAATTCTGGTCACCCTGATTATAGGATATTAAACTAGAAAGAGTGCAGAAAATATTTATTAGATACTGCCAGGACTTGATGGATTGAGTTAAAAGGAAAGGCTGAATAGACTGGGAGTTTTTTCCTCTGGAGTGTAGGATACTTGGCACAGGAGTGTAGGGTGAACTTTATAAAGGTCTATAAAATAATGAAAGCATAGGTAAGATAGATTGTCAATATCTTTCCCAAAAGTGGGTGAGTCTAAAACTAGAGGGCATAGCTTTAGAGGGGACAGATACAAGTGTGTCCAGAAAGGCGGTTTTTTTTCCCCCCCAGAGAGTAGTGAGTGTCTGGAACAAGCTGCCAGAGGTAGTAGAGGCAGGTACAATTTTATCTGCTTAAAAAGCATTTGTATAGTTACATGGGTACAACAGGTGCAGAGAGATGTGGCCAAATGCGGGCAATTGGGATTAGTTTAGAGTTTTTAAAAAATGGCGTCGTGGACAAGCTGGGCCAAAGGGTTTGTTTCCATGCTGTAAACCGCTATGATTCTATTTAAATCTCCCCTCCATGTTCTTCCAAAATGTATCATTCCACACTTTTGGAAGAAACTTAGTGCAAAAGTGTTTTCATACTTCACTGTCCTCTGAAATTCTGCTACTTTCTTCACATTTATAAACTTTGTCATTAATTGATCAAAGTGTAGTGGTTATGATGTCATGGTGTACTTCAATTTGAAATAGCAGTTTTATCACAACTGTGTTCTTCCAGCCAATTTTAACCATACTGATCTAGTATTTCCATGAGCTTCAATTTTGCAAGCAACTCTTGGTGGCATGTTTCTGTCATGCCTTTTGAAAGTCCATATACATAGTGACTCTAACTTCATAGATCTGATGCTTCAAAGAACTTGAGTTTGTGCTTTGCCACTGTTTATGATGGCTATTGTTGTTTGTGGTAATCCTCCAAGAGGCAGTTTTATCCCAGATTGCTTGAGTTTTCCCAATTTACAGATGTGATACTGAAAGGCTTGTAGTTACTTACATTATGAAGCCAAATCGAAAGATTGCAGTCAAAGCTTTCCCTATTTCCAAACTTTATTCCCTCAGCAACCTTGCATGTGGTCCATGTTGATCAAGTGACATTTCTACTTAACCCACTGCCAACATTTAAATGTTTCCTCTTTTATCGAATTTCATCCTTTTGAAAATACTATGATTACAAGAATAGGTCAGAGGTTGGGAATCCTGGGATGAATAACTTGCCTCCTGACTCCTTTAAAGCTAAAAGGCACAAGTGAACACACTTCCCCTTAACTAGAGCAGTGCAGGTCCAACAATACTCAAGCATGACACTCCAGGGCAAAGTGACACCTTTTCACAAACATTCACACTTTCCAATGTGGTGGCAACTGTGTAGCATCCATAGGATGCACAGCAGGATCTCCGATCTCATCAGGCTCCTTTTGACAACCTTCCAAATCCACAACCATTACCACATACAACAACAGGCAACAGATGTATGGGAATGCCATCGCTTGCAAGTTCCTCCCCAAGTCACTTTCATAGAACATAGAACATTACAGCACAGAACAGGCCCTTCGGCCTTCGATGTTGTGCCGACCAAAATAAAAAGCAATGCCCCTCCAAACTAAACCATTCCCTTCTCTTCCATATACTTATCAATTAACCTCTTAAACGCCACCAAACTTGGCGCATCTACAACAGCTGCAGGCAGGGCATTCCACTCCCTAATCACTCTTTGAGTAAAGAACCTACCTCTGATATCCGTCCTATAACTCATACCCCTTAATTTAAAGCTGCGTCCCCTCGTGTCCATCCTGACTTGGAAATATATCACTCTTCCTGGCTCAAAATATTGGAACTCCCTCACAGCACTGGCAGTGCATCACATGGACTGGTCTGGTTAAAGAAGACAGCTCACAAAAACTGGCCTGGCTAGCGAAGCTTGCTTCCCTTGAATGAATTTTTTTCAAGTCTTATTTAATTTCTCCTCTTTCTCCTTTACTGTGACATGTTGCACGGTATTCATTTGATGCCCCAATCATGTCGTCTGCTTTCTGTTTGTGGAGGAATCCCTCCCTCCCACTCTTTGATTCTATGATTTTGTTTATTATACACTTACCATATGTGTTCTTTGCTAATCTGTTGTTTCTCTCACTTCCCTTTACTGTTCTTTGCACTTTTCAAATTGGTTAAGTGGAAACAGAAACTATATTTCATTAGTCACCAGGAAATTAGCTCCTTTGAAGGCACATCATTGCTGATACTCTTATTTTGAACAAAGCATGTCTTTAAATCCTCGTCACAAACCTCATGCAATGGACATTTATTTGAGGTGATTGTAAATTGGGTTATTTACTTTACTTTTGTAGAAAAGTTTAACCATTGTGATGCACAGCTTGTTCAAGGCTCCACCTGGATTAATTCTGATGTTGAAGACTAAATACATAGTGATTTTCTTCCTTAGGTAGCAGATACTGTCATCAATGATTCATCTGGATTATCTGAAATGGAAGATGTGTCCCTTGCCTCATTTGTCCCACTGGTGAGCAATCCCTTCACTGCAAAAACTGAGCTACCAAGGACCCCTGAACATTTGAGTAAGCTTTCTGACCATTTTCTAGCTGAATTTAAAATAGTATCATTAAGCATATGATTACACTTTTTGTATAAAATATTTTTACTAGTGGACATTAAAGAGGTGGTGTTGGAACTGTTAAATTCCATCAAAGTAGATAAGTCGCCGGGTCTGGATAGCATGTACCCAAGGTTACTGTGGGAAGTGAGGGAAGTGATTGCAGAGCCCTGGCGATGATCTTTTGTCGTCCACGGAGATGGGAGAGGTTCTGGAAGATTGGAGGATTGTGGATGTGGTTCCTATTTTCAAGGGGAACAGGGATAGCCCGGGCAATTACCGACCAGTGAGTCTGACCTCAGTGGTCGGTAAGTTGATGGAGAGGATTCTGAGAGATAGGATTTATGAGCATTTAGAGAAATTCAATATGATCAGAAATAGTCAACACAGCTTTAAGGTTAGATCGTGCCTTACGAGCCTAGTTGAGTTCTTCAAAAATGTGACTGAACACATTGACGAAGGAAGAGCAGTAGACGTGGTTTACATGGCGTTTGATAAGGTCCCCCTTGCAAGACTTCTTGAGAAAAAGAGGGCATGGGATCCAAGGGGCTTTGGCCTTGTGGATCCAGAACTGGCTTGCCTGCAGAAGGCAGAGTAGTTGTGGATGGGTCTTTTTCTGCATGGAGGTCAGTCACCAGTGGAGAGTCCCAGGGATCTGTTCTGGGACCCTTGCTGTTTGTCATTTTCATAAATGACCTGGATGAGAGAGTGGAGGGATGGGTTAGTAAGTTTGCCGACAATACAGAGGTTGGTGATGTTGTGGATAGTCTGGAGGGATGTCTGAAGTTGCAGTGAGACATAGATAGGATGCAAGACTGGGCGGAGAAGTGGCAGATGGACTTCAACGCGGATAAATGTGTGGTGGTCCATTTTGGCAGGACCAATGGGATGAAGCAGTATAATATCAAGGGTAGGAGTCTTGGCAGTGTTGAGGAGCAGAAGGATCTTGGGGTCTGGGTCCATAGGACTCTTAAATCTGCCCCGCAAGTGGAGGATGTGGTCAAGAAGGCATATGGTGTACTGGCCTTCATTAATAGAGGGATTGAGTTTAGGAGTTGGGAGGTAATGCTGCAACTTTATAAGACCCTTGTCAGACCCCACTTGGAGTACTGTGTGCAGTTCTGGTCACCTCACTATAGGAAGGATGTGGAAGCTATTGAGAGGGTGCAGAGGAGATTCACAAGGATGTTGCCTGGATTGGGAGGCATGCCTTAGGTTGGGAGAGCTAGGTCTCCTCCCTGGAGAGATGAAGGTTGAGAGGCGAGCTGATAGAGGTTTATAAGATGTTGAGAGGAATAGGTAGAGTGGATTCTCGGATGCTATTTCCCAGGGCTGAAATGGTCGCTACAAGAGGACACAGGTTAAAGGTGCTGGGCGGCAAGTACAGAGGAGATGTTAGAGGTAAGTTTTTCACTCAGGGTGGTGAGCGAATGGAATCGGTTGCCATCAGTGGTGGTAGAGGCGAACTCGCTGGGGTCTTTTAAGAGACTTCTGGATGAGTACATGGGATTTAATGGGATTGGGAGTTAGATAGTTCTATGGTCTGGTAGGTATAGGTATGATTGGCACAACATGTGGGCCGAAGGGCCTGTTTGTGCTGTAGTGTTCTATGTATTAGCTTTTCAATATCCTAGATTTGTAGGTTTTTTGCAGCTACTTGTAAAGTGATTTAAAGTAGTCAAGAATTTGTGATGTGAAATGAGATGTCAAGTTTGCACAGCTTTAACTTGAAGCATCAAATTGCAAAGGTACCAAGAGAACAAGCCAGTCACAGTAAATTGATTACTTTAAAACATTGCCTCTAATATAAAGAAAAATGATTGCACACAGTGATATCTTAACACGTAGCTTATCTGATTGCTGCTTTTGTGTGGCAGATTTAATCTGTTTAGTATATCATCCAAATGCAGTTTCTTTTACTGTTTGAGAATGGGAAGATCTGCCATAAGCAATAAGACCTTATGACATAAGAGCAGAAGTAGGCCATTCAGCCCATCAAGTCTGCTTCAATGAGATCATGTCTAATATGATCTTAAACTGGACTTTCCTGATGTATCCTCATAACCCTTGATTCCCTTCCTGATTTTAAGTCTATCCATCACCTCTGCCTTAAATGGACGACTCCTTACTGAGATTATACTCTGGTCCTAGACTCTCCCACAAAGGGACACAACCTCAACTACCCTGTCAAACTCCAAGAATTGTGCTATAATAAGGTCATCTCTCATTCTTCTAAACTCCATTGAACACAGGTTCAACCTCTCCTCGTAAGAAAATCCCTCCATACCGGGGATCAACTTGGTGTACCTTCTCCAACTGCCTTCCCACGTTTGTAGTCTTATATAAGAGGACCAATCTTGACCTTTTGAATGATCATTTGGACATTAAGTGAATTGTTTTACAGTATTCTAAATGTCAAAGATTGCCTTGATAAAGTTGAATAAGAAGCTAGTAAAATTTTCATAAGGTAAAATAGATGGAAAATCAAAAATACTGAAAATACTGAATACTGAACTTGGACAAGTTGCAGAGCTGGGCCGAGAGGTGGCAAATGGAGTTTAATGTGCAAAAGTGTGAGGTAATGCACTATGGCAGAAATAATAAATGTGTAGAGTATAGGGCAAATGGTAGGATTCTTAGTAGTCTAGATGAACAGAGGGATCTTGGTGTGTATGTGCATAGATCCCTGAAAGTAGGCAGTCAGGTCGAGAAGGTTGTTAGGAAGGCATATGGAGTCTTGGCTTTTATTGGTAGAGGGATTGAATTTCGGAGCCGCAACGTCATGTTGCAACTGTACAAAACTCTAGTGCGGCCGCACTTGGAGTATTGTGTGCAGTTCTGGTCCCCACATTATAAGAAAGATGTGGAGGCATTGGAGAGGGTACAGAGGAGGTTTACCAGGATGTTGCCTGGTATGGAGGGCAGGTCTTATGAAGAGAGGCTGAGGGATTTGAGGTTGTTTTCGTTAGAAAGGAGGCGGCTAAGAGGGGACCTTATCGAAACATATAAGATGATTAGAGGTTTAGATAGGGTGGACAGTGATAGCCTTTTTCCTAGGATGGAAAAAGCTAGCACGAGGGGACACAGCTTTAAATTAAGGGGTGATAGTTATAGGACGGATATCAGAGGCAGGTTCTTTACCCAAAGGGTGGTTCGGGAGTGGAATGCCCTGCCTGCAGCGGTTGTAGATGCGCCAAGTTTGGTGGCGTTTAAGAGGTTAGTTGATAAGTATATGGAAGAGAAGGGAATGGTTTAGTTTGGAGGGGCATTGCTTTTTATATTGGTCGGCGCAACATCGAAGGCCGAAGGGCCTGTTCTGTGCTGTTATGTTCTATGTTCTAAAGGAAAGTCACCAAAAGCTTGCCAGAATTGGGTTTTATGGTGAAGGAGATTCAGCAAGGTTTTCTAAAGATATAATTGGGCATCTCCCCAGTTATAGGATTCCGGTTAGGAAAATGCAGAAAAAGTCATTGTTAAAAGGGACATAACCTAGGAGTTTATTGCAGATTAATGGGAAGCAGTATGGTTTATACAAGGTAAGGCAAGGTTAATACAAGACTCTATTTCAAATTAAATCATTACTACATAGGCAAGTGAATCAGAAAAACTGAAAAGGTAAGATCAGGATTGTGTTAAGCAAGACTTGTACACAGAAAATTTAAGTTAACATGCTGAAATTCACATCTTTTCCTTGCAGAAATTTTACATCTTCAGATTTTTGCATTTAATTTTTTTAAACTAATTTTGTTACAGTTACGGATATTAGGAACTCTTGGAGATGTGCAGTTCAAGAATCAGAACTTGCGCAGAAGAAACACCAGAAAGAGTCTGCTCCAATACAAGCAAAATACAGTGACACACAGGAGAGCTGTATTGTGTCAGCTGATAGAGAAACATTACCACCCATCAAAGGAAGGACATGTTGGAGTGAAAATACTTCTAATCTTGATTCAATTAGCTCAAACTTTCAATCCATTAGAAACGAAAAACAAAACACCCAGTTTCTGAAACCTGATCCCCTATTGGAAAAAAGCAAATACAAATGTAATTGGGAGGCGGCCGGAAAAGGTTGTTCAGATATTGGATCGGGAGACGAACCGTATTTCTTCAGTAACAAAGTCATAGATTGTGATACAAATGATGCTTTGGCCAGTAACGTTCTCCCTCCTGATTCCCAAGTTTTAGGTTTTGGTGAGGATTGTCACTTCACTCAAACAAGTATCACTGGCATTGAGCCTTTAATTGATGAGACTGAATCTGATCACTCTCTGCAACTTTTGACATTTAATAGATTAAGTTCTAAATCTCCAATTAAGAAAGAGAAACTGTCTAAAAGTTTTGTGAACGAAATGTGCAAAAATGCCAGTTCTGTGTATTTTTCATCCTTTGCTGACTGTGACTTGGACCGTACATTAACTTGGAATGGGTCAGAAAATTTCAGTGCTGATCTTTCCAGTTCAACAAAGCCTCTAAGGTTTGGCATTTTGCAGGAGACTATTCCTGATGAGCTTGGTATTGACAGTTTAAACAGTTCCAAAGGTGTGGAGGCCAGTCAACTAGATGATTCCCATCTGGACATGCAGAATTTGCACAGTCGATTGGAGGATTTACGCAAACATTTGGCCACCATAGCATGTGGTGAAGGTGAAAGAAGAGATTTAATTGAGCACACAGGAGCTTGTGATTTCCGCAATAACAGTGATAAAGACCAATATGATGTACAATTTTGCAGTGAAATAGATTATACAGATGAGGAAATTGATGCACATAAACTGTTTTCACTGGAGCCAGAATTTTTGAAAGATCTTTCACCAATGTCTTTGGAACCTCAAAAGCTTAGTTTATTTCCTACTTTGGGCAGCTCTCCATTGAATGACCTGGTACTTGAAGATGACCTGTTTGACATTTCTGAGTTCCATCCTTCCAACAGTAAGTTTATTTATATTTAAAGCTGGAATAAGCAGATTTGTGGTTTGTTGGGACATCTAGAGATGTGGAGGAAGGCATTGAACCTCAGTCATGTGGTTATATTGAATAGCAGAAAAGGCTTAACATGCTATATGGTCTGCTCTTGCTGTTTTGCCCATACGTGTGCATTTGCTTGTGTATAATGTTTGCAGCTGGGTAATTGTGATTTTGCTTACAGTAGGTGAGAGTGTTTAAATTGGGTGACTTTTTCTTATAGAAACAAGGAGGCTTTTTAGTCTCTGGAGCCTGTTCCACTATTGAAAGAAGAAAGAAAATTGAAGCATGAGAACAGACCCTTTAACCCTCCAAGTCTGCACTGACTATGCTATCTGACTGAACTAAAACCTCCTACCCTTCTGGGGACTATATCCTTCTAATCCCATCCTTATCAAGATGCTCCTTAAAAGTCACTACTGTATCCACTTCCACTACCTGCTCCCTGCCAACAAGTTCCAGGCACCCACTACTTGTTTCAAAAAAAAATCTGCTTCATACATCTCCTTTAAACCTTGCCTTTTGCATCTTAAATCTATGCCCCCTAATAATTGACTCTTCCATCTTGGGGGAAATGCTTTTGCTTATCCACTCTGTCCATGTTTCTTATAATCTTGCAGATGTCTATCAGGTCTCCCCTCAATCTCTATCCCTCTAGTGAGAACAAACCAAGTTTCTCCAACCTCTCCTCATAGCTGATGCTCTCTATACCAGACAATATCCTGATAAATCTTTCCTGTACCCCCTCCAAAGCCTCCATATCCTTCTGGGTAGTGTGGTGACCAGAAGTGAACATTCTTCTAAATGCAGCCTTAAGGTTTTATAAAGCTTTTACATGATTCGCCAATTTTTAAACTCAATGCCCTGGCCAATGAAGGCAAGCATGCCATATGCCTTAAATGCCTTCTCTGTCTGCATTGCCACTTTGTGAATGACCTGTTATCTGTATGCCCAGATGCCTTTGCCTATCAATACTCTTAAAGGTTCTGCCATTTACTGTATATTTTCTATCTGTATTAGACCTTCCAAAATGCATTTCATCATTCAGATGAAATGGTTGCTTGGGAATTAATTTCATGTGGCAGGCAGAGCAAAAAACAGTGAGCATGAGAAAGGAGGTGGTCGATGCAGGACTGAAGGTGTTGTACCTAAATGCGTGTAGCATGTGGAACAACATAAATGAACTTGTGCACATTGAAATTGGCTGGTACAATGGCTCCAAGGGGATCAGAGGTGGGATCTAAATATCCAAGATATGCCCTATTGAAGGGACAGGCAGATGGCAAAGGGCATGGGGTTGCATTGTTAATAAGGAATGAAGTTCAGAGAATAACAAATAGTGATATAGGATCAGAAGGCTTAGAATCTCTGTGGGCAGAGTTAAAGAATCAAAGGTAAAAAGACTCAGTTATGTACAGGCCCCCTAACATGTAGGGCAGAAAAAAAAAATCAGCAGATAGAAAAAGCATATAAAGGCTATACAATCATGGACTTCAATATGCAGGTGGAATGGGAAAATCAGGTAGGTAGTGGATCCCAAGAAAAGGAATTTGCAATGTCTGCGATAGTGTTTTTTCTCTTGAAGCAGCTTGTGACAGAGGCTACCAGAGGATAGACAATTCTGGATTTGATGTGTAATGAGGCAGACTTGATTAAGGAAGGTGACACGCTATAAGCTGCCTTCCCTGCTCTAGATTGAGTGGCAACCTTCAGAGATTTGTGGCTATGAACCCCAAGATCTCTGTTCCTCCACATTCCTCAGAACCCTGCCATTGACCCTGTAATCAGCATTCAAGTTTATCCTACCAAAATGAATCACCTTGCACTTATCAGGGTTAAACTCCATTTGCCACTTTTCGGCCCAGCTCTGCATCCTACCAATGTCTCTTTGCAGCCTACAAGAGCCCTCCACCTCATCCACTACTCCACCAACCTTGATGTCATCAGTAAATTTATTAACCCACTCTTCAACCCCCTCTTCCAAGTCATTGATAAAAATCACAAATAGGGGACTCAGCACTGAATCCCTGTAATACACTGCTGGTAACTAGCCTCCATCTGAAAGTTTTCCTGCCGCCACTACCCTCTGTCTTCTTATCCAATTGGCCAAATTTCCTTCTATCCCATATCTCCTTACTTCATGAGCCCACCATGGGGAATCTTATCAAATGCCTTACTAAAATCCATGTATATGACATCAACTCCTCTACCTTCATCTACACATTTAGTTACCTCCTCAAAGAATTCAAGCAAATTTGAGGTAAGACTTACCCCTCACAAAACAGTGCTGACTATCCCAGCTTTCCAAATGGTCATAAATCCTATCCCTCAGGGCCTTTTTCCACAACTTACTGATCACCAAAGTAAGATTAACTGGCTTATTACCCAGGGTCATTCCTATTTCCTTAGAGAGGAGCAACATTTGTATTCTCCGGTCCTTTGGCACAATTCCCATGGATAGTGAAGGCCCAAAGATCAAAGCTAAAGGCTCTGCAGTCTCATCCCTTGTCTCCCAGAGTATCCTAAGATGTATCCCAATTGGCCCAGGAGACTTATTGACCCTCAGGCTTTTCAGAATTGCTAATGCATCTTCCCTCAAAGTATCTACCTCCTCCATCCTTTCAGCCTCAAAAACATGATCTCCTTAGTGATCACTGAAGAAAAGTATTCATTCAATGCCTCACCAATCTCTTCTGATTCCATGCACAAGTGCCCACTACTTTCCTTGACCAGCCCTAACCTCACCTTGGTCATTCTTTCATTTCTCACATGAGAGTAAAAAGCTTTTGTTTTCCTTGATCCAATTTGCCATGACTTCATATTCCTTCCTAGTTCTCCTAAGCCTTTTAACTTATTCCTAGCTACCCTGTAACCCTCAAGTGACCCAACTGAACCTTGTTTTCTCATCCTTACATTTGCTTCCTTTTTCCTCTTGATAAGACGTTCAACCTCCTTTGTGAACCATGGTTTTCTCACTTAGCCATTTCCTCCCTCCCTGATACGGATGTACCTATCAAGGACTTGCAATATTTTTCTTGAACAAGCTCCACTTTCAGTTTGTGCCCTTACTTGACAGTTACTGTTCCCATCTTATGCTCCCTAATTGCCTAATCGCATCATTACCCCTGTCCCAATTATAAACCTTACTCTGCTGTGTGACCTTATCCCCCTCCATTGCAATAATGAAAGATGCCTAAATTGTGGTCACTATCTCAAGTGCTCTGCCACAAACTAACATTTTGGTCTGATTCATTACCCAGTACCAAGTCCAATGTAGCCCCATCTCTTGTTGGCTTACCCACTTATTGTGTCAGAAAATCCTTCTGCATGTACTATTCAAAAAGTGCCCCATCTGACTTTGGATGACACCAAAGTCGGAGGAGTGGTAGATAGTGAAGAGGGGTGTTATAGTTTGCAGAGAGACTTGGACAAGTTGCAGAGCTGGGCCGAGAGGTGGCAAATGGAGTTTAATGCAGAAAAGTGTGAGGTAATTCACTTTGGCAGGAATAACAAATGTGTAGAGTATAGGGCTAATGGTAGGACTCTTAATAGTGTTGATGAACAGAGGGATCTTGGTGTATATGTGCATAGATCCCTGAAAGTTGGCAGTCAAGTCGATAAGGTTGTTAAGAAGGCATACGGAGTCTTAGCTTTTATTGGTAGGGGGATTGAATTTCGGAGCCGCAACGTCATGTTGCAACTGTACAAAACTCTAGTGCGGCTGCACTTGGAGTATTGTGTACAGTTCTGGTCCCCACGTTATAAGAAAGATGTGGAGGCATTGGAGAGGGTACAGAGGAGGTTTACCAGGATGTTGCCTGGTATGGAGGGCAGGTCTTATGAAGAGAGGCTGAGGGATTTGAGATTGTTTTTGTTAGAAAGAAGGCGGCTAAGAGGAGACCTTATTGAAACATATAAGATGATTAGGGGTTTAGATAGGGTGGACAGTGATAGCCTTTTTCCTAGGATGGAGAAAGCTGGCATGAGGGGACATAGCTTTAAATTAAGGGGTGGTAGTTATAGGACGGATGTCAGAGGTAGGTTCTTTACCCAGAGGGTGGTAAGGGTATGGAATGCCCTGCCTGCGTCAGTTGTAGATGCGCCAAGTTTGATGGCGTTTAAGAGGTTAGTAGATAAGTTTATGGACAAAAAGGGAATGGTTTAGGTTAGAGGGTCATTGCTTTTTGTTAATTGGTCGGTGCAACATCGAAGGCAGAAGAGCCTGTTCTGCGCTGTAATGTTCTATGAACTATTCTACTTATAAAGGTTCCAATCAATATTTGGAAAGTTAGTCACCCATGATAACTACCCTATGACCTCCACACCTATCCATAATCTGCTTTGCTATTTCCTCCTCCACGTCTCTTACTGTTTGGGGGCTATAGAAAACTCATTGATCCCTTTTCTTCAGGCAATGATGCATAAAAATGTTATCAAATTTGAGGTCAAATTGATGTCAGTGGTGCCAAACAGTTCCTTTTAATACCCATGCCAGGTTCATATAGCTGATTACCTGAACGGCCAGCTCAGTGGGGACGACTACGTTTGCTGCTGGCTAATGTTATTTCCACTTGGATCCCTACAAGCAAGTGCTTCAGCTGATATGAATATTTGAGCTAGAAAGCAGCAAGAAGAACAGATATTCAGTGCTATTAATTTGTGCAATTTCAGTAAATTGTTCTATCCATACTTGCAACTCCTTAACTTTTTATTATTCATTCATGGGACATAGGCATCACTGGCTAGCCAGCATTTATTGTCTATCTCTAGTTGCCCAAAGGTAGCTGAGAGTCGACCACATTGCTGGAGTCACATATAGGCCAAACCAGATAAGGACGGCAGATTTCCTCACTAAAGAACGTTAGTGACCAGATAGGTTTTTCTGATAATTAGCATTGGTTTCATAGTCATCAGTAGATTCTTAATTCCAGATATTTTTAATAAATTCTAATTACAACACCTGCCATGGCAGGATTTGAACTCAAATCCCCAGAACAGTTCCTACAATAATAGTTTAGCAATAATATCACTAGACCATCTTCTCAGCTGGTCTACATTCAGGATACCTCCTTTTCATATTCAGGTTTACAGCATGGAAACAGGCCCTTCGGCTCAATCTTTCCATGCCATCCTTTTTAAATGACTAAGCTAGTTCTGATTGCCTGTGTTTGACCCACATCCTTCCAGAACCATCTTACCGTTATAACTATCTAAATGCCTTTTGAAAGACAAAATTGTACCTGCCTTTACTATGACCTCTGGCATTTTATTCCAGAAGTAATTGCCCCTCTTGATCCTTTTGTGTTTCTTCTCTCTCTCCTTCAACCTATGCCCTCTAGTTTTAGACTCCCCTACCTTTGGGAAAACATATTGACTCTGTAGCTGATCTATGCCCCTCGTTATCTTAGATCTCTAAGATCACCTCTATGCTCCAAAGAAGGGTCCATTCTATCCAGCCTCTCCTTTATAACTCAAACCATCAAGTCCCTGTAGCATCCTAGTAAATTTTTTCTGCACTCCTTCCAATTTAATATCCTTTCCATAATAGGATGACCATTCTGCACACAGTATTTCAAGTGACCTTGCTAATGGTTTGCACAACTTCAAGACATCTCAACTCTTGGTTTCAATATTCTAATGAAACCAAGCATGCCAAATGTTGCCTTCACCACCCTTTCCATCTATGACTCCACTTTCAATGAACTATGAACATATACTCCTAAATCTTTGTTCTATAACTGTCCAACACCCTACTGTTAACTGAACAAGTCCTGCCCTGGTTCTATTGACCAAAATGCATCACCTTGCATTTATCCAAATTAAACTCTGCCATTTTTCATTCCACTGTCTCAATTGATCAAGATCCTATTGCAATCCTAGATAACATTCTTCAGTGTCCACTATGCCATCAATCTTGGTGTCATCTACAAACTTACCATGCCTCCTAAATTCTAATCCAAATCATTAACAAATGATAAATAACAGTGGACCCAGCACTGATCTGAGGCACACCGCTGGTTCTAGCCTCTAGTTTGAAAAATAACCCTCAACTATCACCCTGTGGCTTTTATCAAGTCAATTTTGTATCCATCTGGATCCCCTGAGATTTAACCTAATGCAAAAACCTACTATGTAGTACCTTGTCAAAGACCTTGCTTAAATCCATGTAGATGACAACTGCATTGTTGTTATCTACTTTCATGGTTATCCCTTCAAATTGAGATGATTTTCCACTCGCAAAGCCATGCTGATTGTCCCTAATCAGTCCTTGCCCCTCTGAATGCCTGTAGATACTGTCTCAAAATACTTTCTCGCATTTTGCACATTACAGATGTTAAGCTCAGCGGCCTGTAGTTCCCAGGCTTTTCCCTGCAACCCTTAAAGGCACAACATTTGCCACGCTCCAATCTTCAGACACCTTGCCTGTGACTGTCAATGGTTCAAATATCTCTGCAAGGGGACCTGCAATTTCCTCCTAATCTTCCACAATGTCCTGGGATACGCTTCATCAGGTCCCAAGGATTTATCTACCTTGATGTGCTTTAAGACTTCCAGCAAAGTTCGTTGTTAGTAAACTTTACAAATATTAATTTCTGTTCCCTCACCCAAATCGTTGTATATTATGACTAGCTGAGATGCCACAAGTCACTTCTGTCATTTAGAAAATACTCATTTATTCCTGTTTCCTGTCTGCTATTATCTATCATGCCAAAACATTACCATAAATCCCTTGTGCTTTAATTTTGTACATTAACCTTTTATACTTTATCGAAGTATTTCCTTTCCACGGCTGACTGTCCCTAATATTCTTATTTGAACACTGGCTACCTCTTCAAATTAATGAAGTTAATAGCAAAAGAATTAGACTAGTGTGAAGCTGACCATCCCTATATCCATCATACCAGTCCACCATAGTTTACTTGCATCTGTATTCAAGTTTCAGCCTTTGACTTTCTTCTGACTAACCTTAGACACTCATGCCTATATTGTAACCAATTCATATTTGCATAGTTATCAGTTCTATTTTGACTTTCATTGCCTTTCAATGATTTGATTTTTGGAATTTTAATAATAAATCCTTTCACTGCCTTAATCATTCAGTGGCTTCTACTGTGGTTGTGATGCCACCAGAAATGGATTGTTATAGGTCCATGTGGCTTTGACAGTGAGCATGTACAATTTGTGTATGGTATTCACTTCAACTGAAAAGTATTGAAATTCCAGGTTGTGTTTTGAATTACATTTGAGCCAAGCAATATTGTTTCATGTTAAGACTCATTTGTATCACATAATTAAGTGGCAAATTGAGAGCTGTGCAGACATTAACAGGGTCCATTTTGGTTTCTGTGGTCATTTATTTTGAGTTGCGAGACTTGTTTGTACTCGCACAAGAGCAACAGTTAGCCTGTAGGTACAGTAAGCTATTAAGGAAGCAAATGGCTTTGGTGAGACCACATCTGAAATACTGTGCCTAGCTTTGCTCTTCATTATCTAAGGACTGATGCACACTTGATTGAAACATACAATTTATGCTGTGAGATATTAGTGTCCTACGTAATGTCTAAGCTATTGCTTCCTCTAGAAAAAGTCAGTAAGAATTTAGCAACACCAATTATTAATCCAACCGATTTATTTGATAGTAAAATAGCGAGCTTTCAACACTCCCGTGTCTTCATCAGGCAAGTGCAGTGTTCTGGTCTGCAATAGCACACATCAGCACAGACAGTCAGAGATTGCTGGTTAGAATGCGAATCCTTACATCTAACCTGCTATTCAAGTGTTAAAGTGGCTAACAATGTGTGTGAAGGGAATCCTGAGCATTGGTTAGAGAATTGTGTATTTTCTCCAGACAGCCCAGTAAGTGAGGTTTTTTGCTAACCCAGGCAAGTTACGGGGGTTACAGATAGTGTGTCATGAAGCCAAGATCCCTGTTAAGACCGTCCTCATGTGTGCGGAGCTTGGCTATCAGTCTCTGTTCAGCGACTCTGCGCCTCTAGAAAACCCAGTCTATAGAGAGTGGAGCACTTCTCCAATGTTGCTCCAGAGTAAGAAAAGATGCATGAGGAAATTGCATATGCTGCAATTGCTCCATTGGTAAAGCATTTGTCTCAAAGATGCATGTTAGTGCACTTTCAAGTACTAATATGCTTCAGATTGGTCCAACTATAATCTGAAAGCAGTTTCATAACTTCACTGCTTGTGTTTTTAAATGATTCTTGCCCATAAACAACTTTTCCTATAAAAATTTTAATTTTCTAATTTTCAGAAGATCCTGAAAGTGCTATGGATTGTGGAAAATTGTCTACCGACGTGGGACAGTTAAGAGTCTGTTTCAATTTGAAGCAGGAATAGACCATGTGACGCTTCAGCCCTGTTCTGTCTGTATCTGAACATGGCCAATCATCATCGCATTCCTGCCTGCTTCTGTTTTTCTGGGTTACCTGGATCAGAAATTTTTACCTAACCCAGCCTTGAATACATTCAATGATACTGCATCCACAACCTTCTGGAGTAGACAATTTCACAGATCCACAACCGTCTCAATAAATTTCTGTTCATTGTGATTGTAAATGAGTGATTCCCTTAGTCTGAGCCACTGCTCCTGTGTTCTAGTTCTATAGCTGTGTCGGCCCTGTAAACCCCTTTCAGAATCCAGTATGTTTCAATGAAATCAATTCTGTACTCCAGGGAGTACAGGCCAAATTAATCAGCTTCCTATTATAAGACGACTCTTCTATGTTAAGGACTAGTTGAGTGAAGCTTTGCTTATACCTCTTTAGATGTGAGGACAAAAGCTGTGCATGAGGCTCCATCAGTGATCTCACTGAAGCATTTTTTACAATTGTAATGAGATTTGTTTACTCCAGCCCCTTACAGTAAAGGCCTAATAGCTTCCAGGTTCATCAAACAAACTTTGCTTCCTTGTAGAAGTACAATACCTTGGAGCTCATTTTAAAAAGTTCACACCCTTTCTAAAGTGAGTAACTTCATCAAAATTACCTTTGCTTTGCTTCCAATATCATCTAGATTGGTCCATCCTGACTTGAGTGGCATTCAGACTGTCCACATAGTTCCTTTCATCCTAATAGCCTGGGTTGGTTTGGATTCCAGGCTCTTCAGATAAGAATTTACCTGTCCCATAAGTAGGTTTATTAGCATTGCAATGATGTTGCATTTGTTACCAACCAATCTATTCATAAATCTTGAATTTTGGAAAATCCTAACCAGTGCTGATTCTATCTCTGCAGTTATTTCTTTGTAGAGGTTAAGCATTAGTCCCACAGGCAGCACAGTGGTTGGCTCTGCTACTTCAAAGCACTGTGGACATGGGTTCAATTCCAGGCTTGGATCACTTTGTGTGGAGTCTGCATGTTCTCCCTGTCCATATGGAGTTCCTCCACAGTCCAAAAAGTGCTGGTTGGGTGCATTGGCCATGCTCAGTTCTCCCTCTACCTGAACAGCTGCCCAAAGATGGCAACTAGGAGATTTTCAGTTTCTTTGTTGCAGTGTTAATGTCAGCCTACTTATGGTACTAATGAATTAGCTTAAACTCTCTTACCTTGGGGACCTGGAATCAAAGCCAATCCGGGCTTTGGGGATGAAAAGGAAATATTTGGACAGTCTGCCACTTGAGTTAGGATGGATCAATCCAGGGGTGATACTGGAAGCAGAGCAAAGATAATTTTACAATGCATCTGACTATCCTTCACCTGACCCTGAGCATTTGTTGAAGGCTGGGTACTGAAATGGAAAATAATTCTGACTTGCAGATGGTGTTTGTCTTGATCAAAACAACATTTGAACTTTATGCACTCACTATTGTACATTTTCTTTGTACATAAATCACCTAAATTTGTTTTTTGCAGTTGTCAATTTAATTTGTACATTTTTTACCTCTTGCCCTGATTAGCCAAGAATAATGGAAAGGATGTGTCTAAGATTAAATTTGTGGTTTTCCATCCAGTTCATATAAAATACGGATAGACTATCATTTTAGTATGCATTGGTATTGTTTAAAATGTCACAAAGGCTGGGATATTTGGTCTTTTGGGATTCAGAAGTTAGATCACTTATTTCCAGTTATAAACTGTCTGTTACTTTCCTGGACATACTGGAAACTGACGTAAGATATAAAAGATGGAAATGTGTCCTTAGTATATCTTTCATTATCCATTCATCCCCAAAGAATTAAGATCTTGTTGCATACTAATCATTTTATTGGTCCCTACTTGCTTCAATATTTTGTAACTTATATTTTGTGTTTGTAATTAGTAAATAAAAACTTTTAGTAAAGTAGACAAATTTTATTACTTCAAATCGTTTCTCTTCACAAAACCATAGCTATAGAAGGCTTTGTCCCAATGCACAACCAGTTGAGCCTTGTGAATAATCACCTGACATTCAATAGCATTACCATGACTGAATCCTCTACAACATCTTGGATGTTACCATTAAGCAGAAACTGAACTGGCTCACCATACAAATAATGTGATTATCAGTGCAGGTCAGAGTCAAGGAATGCTTGAAGGTCTCAACTCCTAGTTCCTCAAAGCCTGTTCACCATAAGGCACAAATCAGAAGTGTGATGGACTTTTCTCCACTTGGTCACGAGTGCTGCTATAGCAACACTAGCAACTTGACACAATCCAGGACAAAGCTTGCTTGATATTACTTTCACGTTTACTCCCTTCACTACCATCTACAAGCTGAACTGCAGCATGAGGTGGCAACATTAGGACTGAAACTAAGCTTTCCATTGTCAATATAGGCTGAACCTACTGACTTCACTATAATTGGTTTGAGCAAGTCATTTTTTTTTTGATGGGTGTGGCCCTGAAGTCCTTAGCAAAGCTGAGGGAGAGAATCTTCATTTTGCAGGCTTTCAATTGGGTTGATGCTGCATACTAATACTGGGTATTTCACCACATGTAGATTATTTACTCTTTAAAACAGTGCTAGTGCTTACTGGGGTGGAATGTCTGACAATTCTATAGAGGATTGTCAAGGCATCATCCACAGGGTCAGTTGCTGAGATGGCCTGAAAGAAAGGGACCAAGAGTTAGGCTGGTACTGAGGCTGGATGTCAGAAGGTGATGCCCCAATGCAGCAATAGGTTAACCACGTTCTGGGATAATTCTTTTCCAGAGTTGTTGCCTTTCCCTGTCTGCTGCAAGCAGCCAGAAAAATAAGACTAGAGAGACGACACCAGCTTGCGTACATAGGTGATGCAATAGGGATACAGTCTTCCCTATCTGTCCCAAATTGTCTACTGTCAGCAATCTGAGATGTGAAAACACTGAAATCATCATCTGGTTCAGTTAGGATTCTGTAAAAGGACCAATGGGTTTTTAGATCAGCAAATGGTTTATTTTTTCACGTTCTATAATCAATGGGAATGCTTTGTTAGCTAGTGGTACTTTGAAGGAGATGCTTTCCCTACAGCGATCAGATTAAGTATGTGCGTCCTGAGCAGCTGCTGGAGAAATTCACAACTGGTTCTATGGCTGGCCAGTCACTTGCTTACTGTCTAAGACCAAAATATTTTTGCATAACTTTTGACTATACATTGATATACCAGCAATATCTCCAACACCTGAACCAGGGTCAATATGAGTGAATTTCATACCTGGAGCATCAGAATCTACACGTTGTGTTGCTTACCCAGGTCTATCCAACCCTCTACTGCTTCACCTTGCTGAAGGGCTGCCATGCAAGCAGTACATGTTCACCTTGAAAACGTAAATATTTTTCTGGGATCTGGATCCAACACAGCTTTTTATTTATTATATTCCAATACACACTTGTTATCTGCAAACTTTGGTGTTTCTCATTGTCCACTTCCAATTACTAATGTAAATAATGACCACAAATGATCCCAGCTCTTATCCTTGTGGAATCTCACTGAATCCTGTGACAAACTTCTGACTTTTCAGCCAGTTTCCTATCCACTCAGATGCTTGTTTTGATCCTACATTCTCGGATCAATTCATATCACCTTATTAATCACATCTGTAGATGCAGCGTAATAATAGAACCGTATAACAGCCAGATGATTAAATTAGTTTTTAAATTCTGTTTTTTTTTACTACAGGTGATTTGGAATTTTTGTGTGCTTTAAGTGTCACATTGTCTTTCTTAGCAAATCAGTGGCTTTGATCGCAAGATGTTTTCACTAATTCACACACAAACAGAAAATGCGGGAAAATTTCAGTAAATTTAATAGCATCTATGGAGAGAATGAAGGTCAAAGTTTCGAGTTTGGATGACTTAGCTCTGTTTTTGTTTCAGATGCCAGCATCCACAGTAATTTGCTTTTATTTAGTATTCCAATTTCCTTTACTATTCAATGGAAAACATTTAAAATGAAAACGGTTAATACTTTCCTCAGTACTAATCGAGTTTCATACTTTGTCTTATGTTGGTACAATTCAATGTTCAGCTGGCGAGTTTTTCCGGGTTGATTTATATCCTTTGCGTGTTGAATTAAAAACAATTTGCCTTTCCAAAAGCTGTGTTTAAACAGTAAATATTTCGGGGAGGGGGGAGGGATATTTTTGTAGAATCATCTTCGTGAGTGTACTGATTTTGGTATGGAGCTTTTTTCTTTAAATTCCAATGAAAAGGATTAGATTTAGCATGTGACCTGTTGGAGTAATGCATGGTGAGGTGTTCCTGTCATTGAATTGCTTAGATACCCGCACGGATTTATAAGCAACACAGACCAAGGTTCACACTGACTGCACTGCACATCATGAAGAGGAAGTGTATTTGCGAGCTTTGCACCTGTGGGTATGTAGGTCAATGTTTAGTTCAGAAAAAAAAATTCTTTGGGATGGCTTTGAGGCTGCGGCTAAAATTAGTTTAATATATTACAACGGGTTTATAGTGACATCATTCAATTAATAAATAAAGCTGTGTAATGTTATTAATTTGCAAGTAAATTAGAACACTGTCTGACACAAACTGCAAATTAACAACTAATACTGAGGATTAATTGTCCAGGTAATGCATATTTATCTATTGGGATTTGCCATTGGGAATTATCTAAATAAACCGGCTGCCTCACTTTTTAAAAACAAATCGGTTGAAGAGAACATGTAAAAATTCAAATGTTCCAAACCAGTGTAGGGAGAATGGGGTCGTGACTCAATTGTAAATCTAATCTCCAATGAGTTAATGAGCCGGCTTGGATATTGTGGAGATATTAATGGGTTTAGTGACCAGTGGAACGGTAAAGGAATTGACTTCAATGCGCAATCCGTAACCATAGAAACGTTTGCCTATGTTCCTGCTAGTGAGTTTTATTTAGTGCCAATATCACAAATAGAACTAACATGTTAAATCACTGAGCATTAGAGCGCGTCAATTCGCAAATTATACCAAATGAGCCCAAATCAAATGCCAGTATATTTTTCCTTATTTATCCCTGCATGCGTGGACCAATATTATTCCTGTTAGCAATGTTTAATTTCAAAATTGCAACAGACGCACATTGCTAAATGGGTTATTTTTCTGTCCTCAATTGTCAATTATAGCAAAGGAATATTTAAAAGTTGTCGCAAAACGAAACACGCACTCAGAATTCTACAGTGCAGAACGACTCCATTCAGCCCATTAAGTTTGCACTGACCACAATCCCACCCAGGTCCTATCCCCATAACTCCACATATTTATCCGCTAATCCCCCTGATGCTAAAGAACAATTTAACACAATCTACCTAACCTGCACAGCTTTGAACTGAGGAGGGAAACTGGAGCACCTGGAGGAAACCCACGTAGACATAGGAGAATGTGCAAACTCCACACAATGACCCAAGCCAGGAATTCAATCCAGATCCGTGGCGCTGTGAGGCAGCAATGCTAACCAGTGTGCCCTGCGACACTCCATTGTGCTGTTCATTACTAAATTATTTGTCATAGAATATTAAAAAAAACAAACTGTTAAGTAAAACGCTGAATCTCTCTGCAGTATTTCACAATGTAGTGTAATAAGGATCTTTTTCCAACTATAAATTATTTTTGGCCATTTCTACGATCCAAAACTTCCAACTATGAGAATGGGGAAATTATATTTGTAGAAGGCTTGTGACCAACAAACAGGTGATGTGTTGTAGACCACTTAAGGAGCCTAAGTTGCTGTAGCAACATGCACTGTTATTGTATATTATTATCTGGAGCTATGGTAGAGGCAACCACAGTCTTTCCAGCACATGATTGATCAGTAATCTCTTAGGCTATTGATAACGTACTGGAAGGATCTGTAAGTTTGATATGGCTGTTCTATGAACCCACCTTCTTGACCACCAGGTGTGACTTGAACCCAGTATATTCGTTTCAGAGACAAGAACACTACACCACAAGGATGCACCTCAAGACCTCACCTAAGCAGTAACAATATTCTCTGAATTCCTTCCCTTCTCCATTTTGAAAATTCCCCTGTTCTTGTTCCTCCCTGAGATTTACACAGCAGAAAATAACCATTTTTTTATGAATCATTGCAGGTTCGAACACGTTTGCTATGGGATTTAATCAGCTCAGAACATAGATACAACAACATCAATTGATATACTTAGAAATGGGATTTCCCAAATACCAACTCATTTCACTTTTCAAGCCGAAAGGAAATGGAATTGTGCTTTATTGTTTAAAATCTTAGAATCATCCAACATAGGAAGAGGTCATCTCCCCCACCATGCCGATTAAAACCACTCCTCTGTTCTTTCCCCAAACCCTGCCATTTTCCTCTGCTCATCATTCTAATGGCTTCCACCATTTCACTTCTTGCCCTCCTGTGCTTTTTACCTATCATTTTAAATCTGTGTTGTCGGGTCTTAAATCGGGTGGACAGTGATAGCCTTTTTCCTAGAACGGAGAAAGCTAGCATGAGGGGACATAGCTTTAAATTAAGGGGTGGTAGCTATAAGACGGATGTCAGAGGTAGGTTCTTTACCCAGAGGGTGGTAAGGGTATGGAATGCCCTGCCTGCTGCAGTTGTAGATGCGCCAAGTTTGGTGGCGTTTAAGAGGTTAGTAGATAAGTTTATGGATGAAAAAGGAATGGTTTAGGTTAGAGGGTCATTGCTTTTTGTTAATTGGTCGGCGCAACATCGAAGGCCGAAGGGCCTGTTCTGCACTGTAATCTTCTATGTTCTATTCTAATGTTTTTCCGTCACTGAAAATTCCGTCACCTTATTCACCATTCATAGCTTTGAAAGCTTCTGCTAAATCCTTCTCTGCCCTAAGGAGATCTCCACTCTCTTTATATAACTGAAATCCCTCAGCAGCAGTAAGCGCACTTTCTCTAAGACTTTGACCTCCTTGCTGTAATGTGGTGTTGAGAGCTGAACACAATATTTCAACAGGTCCTTAACCTGGATTTATAAATGTATATTTAATACTTATTTTAAGCAGCATTTTCAACATGTTCAGTCACTTTGGTGGGACCGTGATCTGAAAAAATAAATCAAATCGATATATAACTTGTCCAATTATCTGGTTACTACAACCAGAATTCTATTCTTTTGCATACAGAAGATTAAAGGGGGGATTTGATTTAAGTTTAAAATATTAAGCAGAATGGATAGAATAGTTAGAGAGAATTATTCCTACTGGTTGGAGAACCTAGGACAAAAAGACAATCTAAAAATTAAGCCAGAGGAAATTAATTTTCTTCCGTAACATTGCAATTGAACCTAGATCAACTGTTAATTATAAATTTAAGATTAATAAGTTTAGTTAATCTCAGTTATTAGGGAATATGAAGAAAAGGCAGGTGTTTCGAGTTATGTTGGCCATGATCTCTCTGTTCTCAGGGAGAACAGAAAACTTCAGTGGAGCAGAAGGGCAAAAGCTCACTTGATTTTCACTAGAGGACAAATTTGAGGGGATAAATGGTCTGTAAAACCAGGGTAAGAGTTTGGATTTGTACTGAGACTTCAACATTTTTATGTCAATTTTGTTAATATTTAAACATTTATGTTTAGGAAGAAATAATTTGCCTTTATGCTATGCCTTAATATATATAATGGAAACATTTCAAAAGATGTTCACAATAGATATGTTTTGGAATTTGTAGAGAAGCTTGGCTTATATTCAGTGCCAATGATGTAGTGCAAGCAACAATTAAAAACATGACTGGTTAATTCTTTTTTCAGTAGGGAGACAGTGGCATTATGGTATTATCACTGAACTAGTAATCCAGAGAGCTAAGGTAAATTTGAAATCAATTTTTAAAAATCTGGAATTAAAAGTCTAAATGATGACCATGAAACCCAGTGTTAATTGTTGTAAAAATACAACCCTCTTGTTCACTAATGTCTTTTTAGGGATGGAAATCTGCCATTCTTACCTTGTCCAGCCTACATGTGACTTATGTATGTGGCCTACAATTTGGTGAACTCTTGACTGCCCTCTGAAATGGCCTAGCAAGCCACTCAGTTCAAGGGCAATAGGGATGGACAATAAATGCTGTTCAGCCAATGATGTCCATGTCCCATCAATAAATAAAAGTAGTTGAGAAGGAGTTTTTTTATTTGCGGGATATGGGTGCCAACTGCCAGCACTGTGGGAGTGCTCCCTATTCTTCAAATACTGAGTGGAATCTTAAATGTCATTGAACAAGCTGACAGGACAGCCCTGCTGGAAGATAAATGTAGGCCTTTAAATAAAGTAAGTAAAGGAAATAGTCATAAAGTATTGGCCTCATTGTGCACTACAAGAGACAAACATTAAAAGTTTGACAGATAAAATAAAAGAAGAATTAGGAAAATTTATAGAGACTTGTGGAGGGAGGGAACTAAGGTAACTACAGAATTCCTTTCAAAACAAATAATCTGTAATAGTTTATGTATTAGCTGATAGAAAGCAGTAGTTATGTTAACATTGAAGGAGTTTTATATTGAACAAAATGGACTGAAACATTAACTTTTTAATGTTAACCAAATCAGTATTAATTTATCAGAGGTGAGGTCAATGAGGGATCAAAAAGGGAGTATTAACATAGAATCTATACAGTACAGAATTCGCCATTTGGCCCATCGAGTCTGTACTGATCACAATCCCATCCAGGTCCTATTCTCGAAACCCCATACATTTACCTTGCTAACCTCCTGACACTGGGGTCAATTTAACATGACCAATCCACCTAATACATACATCTTTGGACTGCAGGAAGAAACCGAAGCACCCGGACACGGGACATTGTACAAACTCCAAACACAGTCACCAAGGCTGGAATTGAACCTGAGTCCCTGGTTCTGTGAGGCAGCAGTGCTAACCACTGTGCCACCTTTTGGAGGTAGAGGATATTGCTGAGCTATTAAATGAAGACATCAATTTATGATTATATGAAGTTTTTTTTTATGTAGTGTGTGTTTGAGGTCTGGAACTCATCCCCTGATAGCATTGTGAAGGCAGATTCAGTCAGGCTTTCAAAAGGAAAAAAGCAACTGAAGAAACAAAAAAAGAAAGATGATAGGGAAAGGAAAATGGTCATTGAGTGCCCTTAAAACAAAGATAGATAGATTGATAATGGAATCAAAGGTTATGGGAAAAAAATCAGGAGAATGGGATTGAGAAATTATCACCATGATTGAATGATGGAGCAGACGCAAAGGGCTGAATGGCTTAAATTTGCTCCTATATTTTATGGAGTAATTGGATTAGTTATCGCAGAATAAATTGTTATTGCAGAAGGCAAGCATAGAAATAACTGAAGAATGATTTCCTTTTATGCTGTAAACCACCAATAATTTTATAAGAACATAAGAACTAGGAGCAGGAGTAGGCCATCTGACCGCTCAAGCCTGCCCTGCCATTCAATAAGATCATGATTAACTTTTTCATGGACTCAGCTCCACTTACCTACCGATTTCATGATCTGAACATCTCTATCTCTGAAGGAGAAAAAGGTCGCCACATGGAATTAGGTTGATAATTATAATAATTTACCATTGTCAATAATCTAGAATCTCTGTTAAAGCCATTTCTTAGCAGTGATAATCTATCCACGAGTCTAGGTAGCAGTATCAGTTACAGCATCATCTCCTATATAACAATGTTATATTACTCTATTAGCTGTGAAATTGGTCTTCCTCCAAGTGTTATTACAATAGATCTTTCCTTGCCCTTTTTCATAGTATCATAACATTTATTTAAATCAGCTATGATCACTACTTAGATAGGCAAGAAAACTTGCAAAGAAAAGTACAGCAAACAAACAGGCCTTCCGGCCCCCAAACCTGTGCAGACCAGTGACATTTCGCAGTCCCTGAACTAATTAAAAAGGAAATGAGCTATGGATAAATGTGAGGTAATACATTTTGGAAGGTCCAATGCATGTAGCAATTACACAGTAAATGGTCAAACCCTTAGAAATATTGACAGGTAGAGAGATCTGGGCGTACATGTCCACAGATCACTGAAAGTGACAACACAGATGAATAAGTTAGTCAAGAAGGCATACAGCATTGTCTTCATTGATCAGGGCATTGAATATAAAAATTGACAGGCCATGCTGCAGCTGTGCAGACTTTAGTTAAACCTCATTGGAATATTGTGTACAGTACTGGTAGCCACATTACCAGAAGACTGTGGATGCTTTGGAGAGGGTACAGAAGAGGTTTACCAGAATGTTGGCTGGTTTGGAGGTGCTAGCTAAGAGGAGAGGTTGGATAAACTCATTTTGTTTTCACTGGAATGACGGAGTTTGAGAATGGCCTGATAGAGGTTTACAAGGTTGAGTGGCATGGACATAGTGGTTAGTCAGATGCTCTTTCCTAGGGTAGAAAACTCAAGTACTAGGGGACATAGGGGTTTAAGGTGCGTTGGGGAAAAGTTTAGAGGAGATGTGAGAGACAAGTTTTTTTACAAAGACGGTGGTGAATGTCTGGAATGCGATGTCTGAGAAGGTGGTGGGAGCAGGTACGATAGTGGCATTTAAGGGACTACTAGATGAAAATGTGAGTATGATGGGAATGGAAGGATATGGACTTGTAAATTCATATGGTTTATAGTTTAGACAGGCTTGGAGTGCTGAAGGGCCTGTTCCTGTGCTGTACTGTTCTTTGTTCTTTTTTGTTCTTTGTTCAATAGATGTTTTGGCACTTTTCTCTTGGTGTCTAATGAGACAAGATAAAGGGATAAAATACAAGTTAACTTTGATTGTAGTTCTGCCCCTATTTGTTTGATGTAATATATGTAGTACAATTACATGGAACACAAGTAGTGCCAGCGGTGCCTGAAACTCAAAGGCTTTTAAAGCAGCTTATGATAACATTTGACAGGCAACAAACTGGAAACCATAAATTAAGACTGACTGTATATTAATGTGTTTCATCTCTACACAAAGATATGAGGGAACAATAATTGCAGGTCAGGTTGATAAAGAGGGGCATATTGATGTTACTTACAACCTTCGGTTTTTTAAATTTATTCTTGGGACAAGGGCATCGCTGGCTGGCCAGCATTTATTACCCATCCCTCATTGCCCTTGGAGGGCAGTTGAGAGTCAACCACATTACTTTGGCTCTGAAATCACATGTAGGCCAGATCAGGATAAGGATGGCAGATTTCCTTTCCAAAGGACATTAGTAAACCAGATGGATTTTTACAACAGTCGATAATGATTTCATAGTCATCAATAAATTCTTAATTCCAGATACTTTTTTTATTGAATTCAAATTGCACCATCTGTCATGGCAGGATTTGAATCTGGTCCCCCGAATATTAGCTGCTTTTCTAGATTAAGAGTCTAGCGATATTACCACTCGGCCATCACCTGAGTAAAACAAGTTGTCTGCTGGTGAGGTAGTGAGTGTGGCTCCTTCAGCAAAGAATCTGCTGATTCAATCCGTTGTATGACAGGTGTCCATTAGACACCAACTTGCAAATATTAGGGCCAAAGAGTAAAGTTAAAAATGGGATTGTCTATATATCTCAATAATAGGCATTGACAAAAAGTAAAGCTTCCAAAATTAGTTACTGTTTTTAGATGGTTTAAAAAGATTCCTAGATTATACAATTGAAATATTGTTGACCCAAATTACAGCAGCACTGATGTTTAATTGCAATTAATGGTAAATGTTCAGAAAAGATGTTTAATATTTGAGGCCTGTTCTTGTCCTTGTTGAAAAGTTCTGAAGTCAACCTGAGTGTAGGCTATAGTAGACCTGGTACTGTGTAGTGAGAAATGATTAATTAATGATCTCACAGTAAAGGCTTCTCTAGGCAGCAGCAATCATTATATGATTGAATTTTGCATACAGTTGAAGGAGAGAAGAAAGGATCCACGACGAGCAGTTTAAGCTTAAGTAAGGGAAGTTATGAAGGCATGAAAACAGAGTGAAGTGATTTGGCAAGTTAAGTTAGAGGATAGATGAATGAAGATGCAGAGGCAGTCATTAAGGGAATATTTAAGAATATATCGAACAGGCACATTCCAACGAGAAAGAATATCAAATTGAAAGGAAAAGCATACAATTGTGCAAAGAGGAGTGTCAAGTCAAGAGATTGATAGAATATTTTAAAAAAAGCAAAGAATGACTAAATGATTTGATAAGGAAGGGAAAAATGACAGCATAAGAGAAAGTTAACTAGAAATATGAAAACATAGTAAGAGTTTCGATAGATTTTTTAAAAAGAAAATTGTTAACAAAAGTGAGTGTTGTCGTTTAAAGTGAGTCTGGGGAATTAATAAGAGAACATAGAAGATGGCAGATGAATCAAACAGGCATTTTGCCACCTAGTGAGGTGTGGCAAAATCCAGGAGAAAGTTCCTAGCTTTATAAAGTTGGGACTTTCCTTTAAATTTGAACAATATCTTTCCAGTTATCAAAATATTAACAACTTTTACATCTTGGATTTCATCAACAGTGACTATTGCCTTTGTCAACATAGGTTTTAGGGTGCAGGAAGGACTTGAACAGAAAACAGTAAAGAGCAAATTAGTCTTTTGCAAATAGTAGCTACTTCCTGTGTCCACTTGGATCAATCTAAAGCTTTTAGACAATAAAATGTTTTCAGGCATTAAGGAAATCATCAGCCACTACCAAAATTCAAGTCTATCTAATTGTGTTTTTGAAAATAATGGCGCACAAATCATCCCTTAGAGAGTAGTCTAGTAAACAAAGCAGGTAATTCTAATCAAAGAATCCCTACAGTGCAGAAGGAGGCAATTAGGCCTGCACTGACAACAATCCCATCTGGTCCCTATTTCCATAACCCCACATATTTACATTAAGGAGTAAGTTGATTGGCCTAACCTAACTCTTTGGAGGAGGAAATTGGTATATTTAGAGGAAACTCATGCAGACAAGGGGAGAACTTATCAACTTGTGGGCTGAAGGACCTTTTGTGCTGTAGTGTTCTAACATGGAAACTACACACAGACAGTGACCCAAACCAGGAATTGAATCCAGGTTCCTGGCATTGTGAGGCACTGGTATAACTGCCATGCCGCCCTGCTCTGCTAACACTTTAACACTCTGCTTTCTTTCAACATTCAGCTTGAAAGTACATTAAAAAAAATACAAAATAAATATGAAAGTTCTACAAGTGAGTAATGTCTTTTAGAATTAAAAAAATATTGTTGGGGCGCATTATTACTTCCATTAAGCCATGTTGTAAGGGTTTGATCAGTAGGTCTCATGAACAGATTCAGAACCTTGTAAGATTGTTTGTTGGTAACATATAACATATAAAAAAGGTATAGCTCAAACTAGGAACTAACTTCATGCCAACTTCTACCCGAGTTTTCCATATCCAGTATAATGTCTGTCAGGGCAGTGAATGTCATCTACATGAACTTTGACAAGCAGGAAATTCAGTGATAGTGATGCATTGAATGTTTAGGGGCAGTGGTTGGATTCTCTCTTGTTGGAGATGGTCATTACTTGTCACTTATGTGGCGCGAATTTTACTTATCTCTTGTCAAATCAAGCTTGAATATTGTTCAGGTCTTGCTACGTAAGAACATGAACTGTTTCAGTATCTGAGGAGTTACAAATGATGCTGAACATTGTACAGTCATCAGTGAACATCCCTACTTCTGACCTTATGATGGAGGGAAGATCATTGATAAGGCAGTTGAAGATGGTTGGGTCTAGGGCACTAACCTGATGAATACCTGCAGTGATGTCCTAGAGCTAAAATGATTGATGTCCAACCACCAAAATCTTCATCCTTTTGTGACATGTGTGACTCCAACAAGCAGAGACTTTTTTCCTGGTTCCCATTGATTCCTGCTTTTCTAGAGCTCCTTGATGCCACACTGGGTCAAATGCTGCCTTGCTGTCAAGGGCTGTCACTCTCACCTCACCTTTGGAGTTCAACTCTATTATGCATGCTTGAACCAAGGCTGTAATGAGGTTAGTAGCTGAATGACCCAGGCAGAACTGACTGAGCATCAGTCAGCAAGTTATTGCTGAGTAAATGCCAATTGACATCACTGTTAATGACCCCTTTCATCACTTTGCTGATGATCGAGAGTAGACTGCTGGGGTTGTAATTGGCTGGGTTTCTGTTTTTTTGTGTAGAGAACATATTTGGACAGTTTTCACATTGAACAAAGAAAATTACATCACAGGAACAAGCCCTTTGGCCCTCCAAGCCTGCACCAATTATGATGTATGCCGAAACTAAAACCATATGCTTTCATTCCTATCCAATTCATGTAATCGTCTTGTTGCCCCTTACATGCCGCTATCATACCTGTTCCCACCACCTCCCTGGGCAGCTCATTCTAGATATATTCTTGGTAGGTTGAGGGAGCTGGGACTCTTCTCACTGGAGAGACGTAGGTTGAGAGGCGACCTGATAGAGGTTTATAAAATGTTGAGAGGAATAGATAGGGTGGACTCTCAGAGACTATTTTCCCGAGCTGAAATGGTCACTACGAGAGGACACAGATTTAAGGTGCAGGGAAGCAAATACAAAGGAGATGTCAGGGGTAGGTTTTTCACTCAGAGGGTGGTGAGTGAATGGAACCGACTGCCGTCGGAGGTTGTTGAGGCAAACTCACTGGGGTCTTTTAAGATACTTCTGGATGAGTATATGGAAAAGAATAGGATTGGGGGTTATAGATAGGTCTGTGGATTGGTAGATGTGATTGGCGCAACTCGTGGGCCGAAGGGCCTGTTTGTGCTGTATTGTTCTATGTTCTATATGCAGCACCCTCTGTGTAAAAAAAAACTTGCCTCCCACATATCCTCTAAACTTTTCCCAAAGCACCTTAAACCTATGTGCCCTAGTACTTGACTTTTCTATTCTAGGAAAGAGCATCTGACTAACCATTCTGTCTATGCCATTCAATCTTGTAAACCTCTATCAAGTCACTTCTCAACCTCTGTCATTCCAGTGAGAACAAACAGAGTTTATCAACCTCTCCTGATAGCTAATGCCCTCCAGGCCAGGCAACAGCCTGGCAAATTTCTTTTGTACCCTTTCTGAAACATAGAACATAGAACATTACAGCACAGAACAGGCCCTTTGGCCTTCGATGTTGCGCCGACCAATATAAAAAGCAATGCCCCTCCAAACTAAACCATTCCCTTCTCTTCCATATACTTATCAACTAACTTCTTAAACGCCACCAAACTTGGCACATCTACAACTGCTGCAGGCAGGGCATTCCACTCCCGAACCACCCTTTGGGTAAAGAACCTGCCTCTGATATCCGTCCTATAACTATCACCCCTTAATTTTAAGCTGTGTCCCCTCGTGCTAGCTTTCTCCATCCTAGGAAAAAGGATATCACTGTCCACCCTATCTAAACCTCTAATCATCTTATATGCTTCAATAAGATCCCCTCTTAGCCGCCTCCTTTCTAACGAACACAACCTCAAATCCTTCAACCTCTCTTCATAGGACCTGCCCTCCATACCAGGCAACATCCTGGTAAACCGCCTCTGTACCCTCTCCAATGCCTCCACATCTTTCTTATAATGTGGGGACCAGAACTGCACACAATACTCCAAGTGCGGCCGCACTAGAGTTTTTGTACAGTTGCAACATGACGTTGCGGCTCCGAAATTCAATCCCTCTACCAATAAAAGCCAAGACTCCATATGCCTTCCTAACAACCTTCTCGACCTGACTGCCTACTTTCAGGATCTATGCACATACACACCAAGATCCCTCTGTTCATCTAGACTACTAAGAATCCTACCATTTGCCCTATACTCTACACATTTATTATTTCTGCCATAGTGCATTACCTTACACTTTTCCACATTAAACTCCATTTGCCACCTCTCGGTCCAGCTCTGCAACTTGTCTAAGTCCCTCTGCAAACTATAACACCCCTCTTCACTATCTACCACTCCACCGACTTTAGTGTCATCTGCAAATTTACTAATCCATCCCTCAATACCCTCATCCACATCATTTATAAAAATTACAAACAGCAGGGGCCCCAAAACAGACCCCTGAGGTACACCACTTTTCACCGAACTCCAAGATGAATATCTCCCATCAACCACCACCCTCTGTCTTCTATCTGCTAGCCAATTCCTAACCCAATTAGCTAAATCACCCTCTATCCCATACATCTGCATTTTCTGCAGAAGTCTTCCATGGGCCACCTTATCAAACGCCTTACTAAAGTCCTTATATACCACATCAACTGCCTTACCCCCATCCACCTCCTTAGTCACTTTTTCAAAAAACTCAATGAGGTTAGTAAGGCACGACCTACCCTTCACAAAACCCTGCTGACTATCTCCAATCAATTCATTACTCTCTAAATAACTATAAATCCTATCCCTAATTATTCTCTCCAATACTTTGCCCACAACAGAAGTAAGACTCACTGGCCTATAATTCCCTGGAAGGTCTCGCTTCCCCTTCTTGAACAACGGGACCACATTCGCTATCCTCCAGTCCTCCGGAACAACACCCGTAACCAACGACGACCTGAAGATCAGAGCCAGAGGCTCTGCAATCTCCTCTCTTGCCTCCCAGAGAATCCTAGGGTAAATCCCGTCCGGCCCAGGGGACTTATCCAACTTCAAAGCCTCGAGAATATCTAGCACATCCTCCCTATCTACTTCAATACTTTCCAGTTTGCTACCCCGTACCTCAGTGTTCTCCATAACTACATTTACATCACCCTGCGTGAATACCGAAGAGAAATATTTATTCCGTACCTCTCCAATCTCCTCAGGCTCCACGCACAACTTCCCACTGCTGTCTATGACTGGCCCTAATCTTGCCCTAACCAATCTTCTATTCTTAACATATCTAAAGAAAGTTTTAGGATTCTCCCTAATCCTATCAGCCAAAGTCTTCTCGTGTCCTCTCTTCGCTCTTCTCAATTCACTCTTTAGCTCCCTCCTGGCTAATCTATAGCTATCCATTGCACTAACCGAGCCTTCAAGCCTCATCCTGACATAAGCCTCCTTTTCCCTTTTAACCAGCAAATCAACTTTTTTTGTACACCAAGGTTCTCTTACTCGACCATTTCCTCCCTGCCTGACAGGGACATACTTATCAAGGACTCGCAGCAGCTGCTCCTTGAATAAGCACCACATTCCAGATGTTCCCAGTCCCTGTAGTTTCCTAGTCCAATCTATGTACCCTAATTCTCTCCTGATGGCCTCATAATTACCCTTCCCCCAGCTATAACTACTGCCCCCAGCTTCATGCCTATCCCTGTCCATCACTAAGGTGAACGTAACCGAATTGTGGTCACTATCACCAAAAGGTTCACTAACTTCCAAGCCTAACACCTGGTCTGGCTCATTGCCCAGCACCAAATCCAATGTAGCCTCACCTCTAGTTGGCCTATCTACATACTGAGTCAAAAAACCTTCCTGCACACTTTGTACGAAAACTGACCCCTCTAATGAGCTAGAGCTCGTTAGAGGGGTCACATCTTTCACATCTTATTCACATCTTTCTGATAGTGTGGCAACCGGAATTGAATACTATATTCTAAATGAGGCTTAACTAAGATTCTATAAAGCTGCTGCATGACTGCAAATTTTTAAACTCAATGCCCCGGCCAACAAAGGCAAGCATACCATATACCTTCTTGACTACCTTATCCATCTGTGTTGGCATTTTCAGTGATCGGTGGACGTGTTTGGCCACATCTCTCTGCTTGTCAATACTCCTAAGGGTTCTATCATTTACTGTATAATTCCTATATGCATTGGACCTTCCAAAATGCATTACCTTACTCCATCTACCATTTCTCCACTCAAGTCTCCATCCAATCTATATCTTGCTGTATTCTCTAACAATTTTTCTCACTATTTGCAACTCCACCAATTCTTGTGTCATCTGGAAACTTAATCAGACCAGCTACATTTTTCTCCAAATCATTTACATGTACTACAAACGACAGAAGACCCAGGAATGATCTTTGTGGAATACCACTGATCTTGTAGTCACAGCCTTCCATTCAGAAAAGCACCCATTGCTGGGTAAATGCCAGTGTTGTAACTGTGCTGGAAGAGCTTGGCTAGGATGTGGCAATTTCTAGGGCACAAGTCTTCAGTACTATTGCCAGAATGTTATCAGGGTCCATTGCATTTGCAGTATCCAGTACTTTGAGCCATTTCTTGATATTACATGGAGTGAATCAAATTGACTGAAGACTGACATTTGAGATGCTGGGGACCTCCAGAGGAGACCAGGATGGGTCATCCGCTCGACATTTGTAGCTGAAGATTGCTATGAATACTTCAGCCTTATCTTTTGCACTGATATGCTGGGCTCCTCCCTCATTGAAGATGGGATATTTGTGGAGCCTCATCCTCTGATGAATTGTTTAATTGTCCATCTCCATTCATGATTGGATATGCAGAGCTTAGATCTGATCCGGTCTTTGGAGATTTGCTTAGCTCTGAATAGTTGTCGCTGCAAATGCTGTTTGGCATGCAAGGATTCCAGTGTTACAGCTTTCTGTATGGCCTTTACTATCTAACTTTTTACATATTTAATTAAAGTTTAATGTAGTGAATTAACTTAGTTTATTTGAAACTAGCTTAACTGAAAGGAGAACCTCCTTCTGAATTCCCATTCACCAGGTTCTCACCTTTCCCGTCTATGGACATTTATTTATTGATCTCTGCACACAGCTCCTTTGGATTACCTTTTTGTGCAATTTTTGACCCATTCTAACAAAGATTTCTCTAAACGTCAACTATAAGCTGAATAGGAAAGAAATTCTCTCATTTAGTCAACTAACCGTATCCACCTAACTATTTCTCCCTTTTCTTTGTTTCCATTTTCCTCTCTTCGTTTCTCCATTGTTTGTCAGCAAGAATGAAAGAGGGACGTTTGTCATGGCATTTTCATTGTTTTTTAAAAATCAAACTCTTGGCAATGAAAGTTTGCAGAGCCAAAAACACAAACTATCTTTCTGACTGCCAGAATGTGATCGCTTATTACTGCGCAGAGTCCCAGTGTCAATACAAACAATTCCACTTGTTGATATGAGCTACAATTGAATGAAGCATTTATGCTTACTGTTAAGATCCCTGTGAGAGACCAGTAATTTTTAAAAAGAGATGAATTTTTACAGTGACTGAGAAAACGAACTGAAGATCAGATTTTTTATTTTGAGACTTTTGCTATTGTAAACAAACTTGGAATTGACATCAACCAAATGTTACTTAATAGGCAACTAATTCACCAAATTAAGTAAAATAAGACAGATAAATGTCCTCCAATAAGATACACTGCACAACTCACTGAGGCTTCTTTGATAGCACCTTCAAAACTTGCAACCTCTACCACCTGGAAGGACAAAGCTAGCAGGTGCATAGGAACAGACGCCTGTAAGTTTCCCTTCAAATCGCTCACCATCCCGCCTTAGAAGTATATCACTGTTGCTTCACTGTCACTAGGTCAACTTCCTGAAATTCCCTCCTAACAGCACAGATGCATTGCAGCATCACCACCTTCACTAGATCAATTTGAGGTGGATGATAAATGCTGTCTAACTCAGCAACACTCACATTTCCATTAAATCAATTTAATAAATTATTCAGAATTGGGGGATTTTGACATTTCCATTAATCAGTTTGTTGGTAACTGGAGGGCATCAATTTAAGATCATAAGCAAAAGAACAAAGAGGTTTTAAAAAGAATTCATTGCCAATAGAACATAGAACATTACAGCGCAGTACAGGCCCTTCGGCCCTCAATGTTGCGCCGGCCAGTGGACCCTCTAACCTAAACTATTCCAATATCATCCATATGCCTATCCACCGAACATTTGAATGCCCCCAAAGTAGGCGAGTCCACAACTGCTGCAGGCAGGGCATTCCACGCTCTCACCACCCTCTGTGTAAAGAACCTGCCTCTGACATCCGTCCTATAACTACCACCTCTTAATTTAAAGTTATGTCCCCTCGTGTTGGTCATCACCATCCGAGGAAAAAGGCTCTCACTATCCACCCTATCCAATCCCTTGATCATCTTATACGCCTCAATTAGGTCACCGCGTAACCTTCTTCTCTCTAATGAAAATAACCTCAGGTCCCTCAGCCTTTCCTCATAAGGCCTTCCCACCATACCAGGCAACATCCTGGTAAACCTCCTCTGCACCCTTTCCAATGCTTCCACATCTTTCTTATAATGCGGCGACCAGAACTGTACGCAATACTCCAAGTGCGGCCGCACCAGAGTTTTGTACAGTTGTAACATAACCTCACGGCTCCTAAATTCAATCCCTCTACCAATAAAAGCTAACACACCGTACGCCTTCTTAACAACTTTATCAACCTGGGTGCCAACTTTCAAAGAGCTATGTACTTGTACCCCAAGATCCCTCTGCTCGACAACACTATTAAGGGTCCTTCCATTAGCCCTATATTTCATATGCCTGTTATTCCTACCAAAGTGAATCACCTCACACTTATCCGTATTGAATTCCATTTGCCACCTCACGGCCCAGCTCTGCAACCTATCTATGTCCCTCTGCAAACTGTAACATCCATCCTCGCTGTCTACAACTCCCCCCACTTTGGTATCGTCAGCAAATTTACTAATCCAACCCTCTACACCCTCATCTAGGTCATTTATAAAAATGACAAACAGCAGTGGCCCTAAAACAGATCCTTGAGGTACACCACTTGTAACTGCACTCCAGGTTGAATATTTCCCATCAACCACCACCCTCTGTCTTCTATCAGCTAGCCAATTCCTAATCCAAACTGCTAAATCACCTTCAATCCCATGCATCTGCACTTTCTGCAGTAGCCTACCATGGGGAACCTTATCAAACGCTTTGCTAAAATCCATATACACTACATCAACTGCCTTACCCTTATCTACCTCTTTGGTCACCTCCTCAAAAAACTCAATAAGGTTTGTAAGGCACGACCTACCCTTCACAAAACCGTGCTGACTATCCCTAATCAATTTATTCCTCTCTAGATGCTTATAAATCCTATCCCTTATAATTCTTTCCAAGACCTTGCCCACAACAGAAGTCAGGCTCACCGGTCTATAATTTCCAGGATGGTCCCTACTCCCCTTTTTGAACAAAGGGACAACATTTGCCATCCTCCAGTCTTCCGGCACTATACCTGTAGCTAACGACGACATGAAGATCAAAGCCAAAGGCTCTGCAATCTCCTCTCTAGCCTCCCAGAGAATCCTAGGGTAAATCCCATCTGGCCCAGGGGACTTATCAATTTTCATACCCTCAAGATTCGCTAACACCGCCTCCTTATGAACCTCAATCCTACCCAGTCTATAACCTGGTATCGCAGCATTCTCCCCGCCAACACTGTCTTTCTCCTGTGTGAATACTGACGAAAAATACTCATTCAGTGTCTCTCCTATCTCCTCAGGGATAGCAAGGAGTTCAACAACAATGGGAGGTGGTGGCATAGTGGTAATCGTTTGGATTTGTAATCCAGAGACCAAAGGCAATGGTCTGGGAGCCTGGGTTCAAATCCCAATATTCAGATTCAATCAAAAAATCTGGAATTAAAAGTCTAATGATGACTATGAAACAATTGTTGTAAAAACCCATCTGGTGCACTGATGTCCTTTAGGGAAGGAAATCTGCGACCCTCACCTGGTCTGGCCTACATAGAACATAACAGCGCAGAACAGGCCCTTCAGCCTTCGATGTTGCGCCGACCAATTAGGAAAAAGCAATGACCCTCTAACCTAAACCATTCCCTTTTCGTCCATAAACTTATCTACTAACCTCTTAAACGCCATCAAACTTGGCGCATCTACAACTGACGCAGGCAGGGCATTCCATACCCTTACTACCCTCTGGGTAAAGAACCTATATATAATCCAGATCCACAGCAATGGGGTGACTCTTAACTTTTCTCCAAAATGGAATAGCAAGCCACTCAATTCAAAAAAAAATAGAAATGGGCGACAAATGCTGGCAATTCCCAGTCTTGTCCACATCCTACGAAAGAATAAAGAGGAGGCATGAGTTGTAGGTTCAATTTGAGACTTGGCTAAGAAATTGAGGACATGAAGTTTGTAGCAGGAGCCAAACACTTGTATCACATTTACTAGAAAGTTGAGTGTTAGACATGCAGTCTGGTGACAGAGAAACCATTGAGAGGTCTAACTAATTGGTGTCATGGCACTGCCCTGGTTTATCAGCGTATGTGACTGCATGTCCATAGATCATGTTCCCTAGAGCAGTATGTCTGGGAAAGAGGATGTGTCCAAGGATGAGTATTAGGGGGAATTCCAGAATATTATCAATGGTTTAGTGAACAAAGAAAATTACAGCTCAGGAACAGGCCTTTCAGATCTCCAAGCCTGTACTGACCATGCTGCCCAACAGAACTAAAACTCCTTATGCTTCTGGGGATCAAATCTCTCTATTCCCATCCTATTCATGTACTTGTCAATTAGCCCCTTAAAAGTCATTACCGTATCCGCTTCCACTACCTCCCCTGGCAATGAGCTCCAGGCACCCATTACTCTCTGTGCAAAAAGTCTCCTTTAAACGTTGCCCTTTGCACCTTAAACCTGTTCCCCCTAGTAATTGACTCTTCCACCCTGGGAAAAGCTTCTGACTATCCACTCTGCCCATGCCTCTCATAATCTTGTAGACTTCTATGAGGGGTCTCCATTCAACATCCATCGTTCCAGTGAGAATGAACCAAATTTCTCCAACCTCTCCTCTAAGCTAATGCCCTCCATACTAGGCAACATTCTGTACCCTCTCCAAAGCCTTCACATCCTTCTGGTAGTGTGGTTACCAGAATTGAACACTATATTCCAAGTGCAGTCTAACTAAGGTTCTACAACGCTGCAACATGACTTGCCAATTTTTAAACTCAATAACCTGGCTGATGAAGGCAAGCATGCCATATGCCTTCTTGACTACCTTCTCCACCTCCAATGCCACTTTCAGTGATCTGTGTACCTGCACACCCAGATCCCTTTGCCAATCAATACTCTAAGGGTTCTGCCATTTACTGTACATTTCCTATCTGTATTAGACATTCCAAAATGCATTACCTCACATTTGTCCAGATTAAACTCCATCTGCCATTTCTCTGCCCAAGTCTCCAAGTGATCTATATCCTGCTGTATTCTCTGATGGTCCTCATTGTTATCTGCAAATTCATCAACCTTTGTGTCATCCGCAAACTTACTTATCAATCAGTTACAGTGGGCAGAAAAGTAGCAAATGGAATTCAACCCAGAAAAGTGTGAGGTAATACATTTGTGGAGAGCAAACAAGGCAGGGGAATAATAAATAAATGGGAAGGTACTGAGAGGTGTTGAGGAAGTGAGAGACCTTGGAATGAATGTTCACACATTCCTGAAGGTGACATGCCGGCTGAACAAGGCAACAAGAAAGTACATAAAATCCTTTCCTTTATTGGATGAGATATTGAATACAAAAGCAGGCTTGCTGAGTAAGACACTGGTTAGGCCATAGTTGCAGTTTTGTACAGAGTTCTGGTCACCACATTACAGGAAGGACATCATTGCTGTGAAGAAAGTGCAGAGGAGACTTAAAAGAGTGTTGGAAAATTGCAACTATGAGGAAAAATAGGATTGATTAGGATTATTTGCCTTCAAACAGAGGAAGCTAAGGAATGACCTAATTCAGATGTACAAAATTTATAGGAGCTGGAGATTTCCATCCAGCCCACCGCGTCTGCTCCATCATTCAATACTATCGTGGGTGATTGGATACTTCCCAGTATCCCTGTAATCCTTTACGTTATTGTTAACCAAAAATCTATCAATCTTAAGCATACTCAGTCACTGAGCTTCCACATCCCTCTGTGTAAAGAAATTTATTCTCATCACATTCACATTGAAATGGTGTTCTCTGTTTATATACTCCCCAACCAAGGACCTAACTCTCGTGTCCTCTAATCCTTTAATTAGTGGAACATCCTTAACATTAACCCGCACACATACCTTCTCCTTTACTTCAGATTTTGTAATTTCCCCCATCTCCGAAACCTCCCCCCATTAATTAGTTTAAAGTCCTACCTACAGTCCTAGTTATACAACTTGCCAGGACTGTGGTCCAAGCATGATTCAGACAAAGACTATCGCATCTGAACAGGTCCCATCTGCCCCAATACTGGTGCCAATGCCCCATAAATTCAAGCCCATTCCTCCCACACCAATCCTTGAATCACACATTCATTCCTCAATCCTATTTACACTGCACCAATTTGGCGTGGTTCAGGTACTAATCCAGAGATAACACCTTGTCAGTTCTGCTTTTTAATTTGGTTCCCAGATTATCATATTCCCTCTGCAGATCCTTAGTTCCTATTTTGTCTATGTCATTGGCACCCACATGAACCATGATGACCGGATTCTCACCCTCCCACTCCAGGTCCCTCTGCAGCCCAGATGAGACATCCTGGACCTGAGCACCAGGCAGACAACACACCCTTCGGGATTCTTTATCCTTGTCACAAAGGACAGTGTCTATGCCCCTAACCACACTATCCCCAACTACCACTACATTTCTCTTTAATTCTTCCGCTTTGACCTCTCCCTGCACCATTGTACCGTGGGCACTTTGCTTATCCAACTTGGAGTCCTCATTCTTGTCCACACTGGGAACGAGAATCTCAAACCTGTTGCGCAGATTCAGGGGCTGAGGCTTTTGGGTCTCCCCCTCCTTCCTCCCCCCACCCCTGCTTCTTTCTCCCACCCTTCCTTCCCCCACTCCCCTCCTTTCTGCTACCCTTCTTCGCCTCACCCCTCTCCCCTTACACCCTTACTCCCTAACATTCCATTGGGCTGTCTAAAACTTGCTGCTAGCTTTCTGAGCATTATAGAAAAAGACATTCAGATCCTTATGTACTTCTACATTTTCTAATTTCTTACCATTTAGGAAATACTCTACACATCTGTTCCTCTTACCAAAGTGAATTACCTCATGTTTTACACACTATATTCCATCTGCCATGTTCTTTCCCACTCACTAAATCTGTTCAAATCCTGTTGTGACCACTTTACATCTTCCTCACAACACACATTCCCACCTAGCTCATCTGTAAACTTTGAAGTTAAATAAAGATCTTTTACTCCATCCTTAAAAGTTACAAAGCTGATGCTCAGAATGGACCCGGACAAACTCAAATTCATTCCTAGTTTGCTTTGAAAACCAGATTCAAAATCCAGTTAAATCCAGTTCATAGTCCCAACAAAGGAGACAAAAAAATTCTAAGTTGACAGGGTGAGACATTATGCCTCATCTTGGGCTTGATCTGATGCTTGTCTTTGCCAAAGTTTGTCCCCACATCAGGTTCATTGGTGTTTATTGTGAAACAACTGGGCCCAAGCACCGATTCCTGTGATACCGAACTAGCCACAGGCTGCCAACATGGGATTCCAAGGGAGGATGGACAGAGAAAGCGTGTTTCCCCCAAGCAGAGGGGTCAATTACCAGGAGACATCCAATAAGAAAAGACAGTTCAGACCAGTATTTTTATTTCCCCATTGTCATTGCATTTTCTTTCTAGGAATTTAAGGTGATAGAAAGATTAGAGGGGACATGAGGAACGAACTTTTCACAGAGGGTGTTGAGCATTGAGAATTTGCTGTTTGAATTGGTGTTTGAGACCAAAACACAACTCATTTAAAAGATACCTGAATGTGTATCTGAAGTAAGAGCTATAACCTGCAAGAGTACAGATCCAAGTACTGGGAAATGGGATTAATGCGAGTGGCTAGTTTCTTTTTTCTCGTTTTTGGTATTGCTGACATGTTGAGCAGCATCTGATGGATGGAGTGAAGTGCAGTAGGGTGCAAGAAATAGTTGGGAATTATTTAAACTGCAGAATTTATTTTTTAAAAACCCTGTTTGTTTGCAGCAGGAATAAAGCCTCTGGCCACAGCCACAAATTATTAAAAAAAAGAATTTAAAGGACTCTTAGTGATTTGTGTTCAGAGTGAAACTCCTTCATAGTTTTGTTGGACATTGTGACCCAAAAATCTCATCTTGAAATCATAACCCACTGTTTAAGAAATTCTGACTCAGAGGCGCAGCCTGGATCTTTTTGGTTCTGTCATGCAGGTCTTACGAAGAGAGGCTGAGGGATTTGAGATTGTTTTCATTAGAAAGAAGGCGGCTAAGAGGAGACCTTATTGAAACATATAAGATGATTAGAGGTTTAGATAGGGTGGACAGTGATAGCCTTTTTCCTAGGATGGAGAAAGCTAGCACGAGGGGACATAGCTTTAAATTAAGGGGTGGTAGTTATAGGACGGATGTCAGAGGTAGGTTCTTTACCCAGAGGGTGGTAAGGGTATGGAATGCCCTGCCTGCTGCAGTTGTAGATGCACCAAGTTTGGTGGCGTTGAAGAGGTTAGTAGATAAGTTTATGGATGAAAAGGGAGTGGTTTAGGTTAGAGGGTCATTGCTTTTTCTTAATTGGTCGGCGCAACATCGAAGGCCGAAGGGCCTGTTCTGCGCTGTAATGTTCTATAAAGATGTGCTTTATGCTGAATAATGGTTTTTAATACACTGGCTAGAAATAGGAATTGGAATTTTAAAAACATGAACTAAAACTGACTTGTACTCACAGTCAAGGTGGGAAGCTAATTTTCATTGCTGGATTTTCCACATTCTAATCCCATTAAGATGGAGACAGCAAAACCCATCAACAATGAACAGAATTCTCATAAATTCTTACAATGTCAACATGACAGCTGAACTAAGTCTTCAAAAATCCAAGAAAGGTTTCATTTGCAGAAAATACCTGTTTATTCAAGATCCTAATTTCTTACAATTATTGTGTTCATCTGTGCAACTAATCCTAATCATAATGTTGTGAATTTGCTCAGTCATTCTGCCTGTGCTATCCTGACATCTACTAAAAAAAGCTATGCCTTCTTAACAACCTTTTCGACTTGATTGCCAACTTTCAGGGATTAACTTTCAGGTTAGCAAGTTGAAATGCAATGGAATATTCAGCAGCCTCTAATGAGGAGAAGGTTTGGTTACTGACTCAACACATATCTACAAGGGAGAAATGGAAAGCAACAAAAGCCAGAACTCGTTTACTGACAAAGAGTTGAAGACTAGGTAAAAGCAGTAAAATGTGTATATCACATGCCACAAGAGAGAATCAAATTGAATATTTAAAAGCAGAGAAGTGAAAAAGGAAACAAGAGACTGCATGAGCTTGGTGGCCAACAAGAGCTTTTCAGAGGAGCATGGACTGATTAGACACCATTAGTTTGCATTGCTATGCACCAAGGAAGTAGACTTTGCCAGGCAACGGAGTAAACAGTATGCTTAATGAGACAGTAGTGGAAATAAAAATATATGATGATAATATATCTGAAAAGCAGGCAGTACATAAAAATGCAATAATCACCAGATTTGCCTGAGATCCGTCTAAAGAGGTTAAGAGAAATGAAGATGGAAATTGTGAACTACTGGCTATAGTCTTCTAATTGTTCTTAAATTTAGGGGTAGTGTTAGAGGACTGGAACATGGCAAATGTTATGCCCTTGTTCAATGCCCTTGTAAGGATAAACCTAGTAAATGCAGGTCAAGAGAAAATCATGAGGCAGCTGGGTGGAGTAGATAGGGAGAAATGTTCCCATTGGCAGAAAGATTAAGAATCAGAGATCATCAATTTAAATGAGTGCCAAATAAAACAACGGCAGGATGAGGAAAACTGTAGAAAAGAGTGGTTAGGATCGGGAATGTACTGTCTGAGAGTGTAATGGAGACAGATTCACACAGCAAGTGGTTATGATCTGGAATGTACTGTCTAAGAGTGTGTTGGAGACAGATTCACACGATGAGTGGTTATGATCTGGAATGCATTATCTGAGAGTGTGATGGGGACAGATTCATACAGTGAATGGTTAGGATCTGGAATACACTATCTGAGAGTGTGGTGGAGACAGAGCCACATAGTGAGTGGTTAGGATCTAGAATGCACTGTCTGAGGATGTGATGCAGGTATATTCAATCAAGGCTTTCAAAAGAAAATAGGATAATTATTTGAAGCCAAAATATTTTCAGGATTCTTGGGAAATGACAGGAAGTGAGGTCAACCATGTTGTTCCTGCAGAGAATCAGCACAAACACATAGTTAAATTGTCTCCTCTTCTGCTGTTATAATTGGCTGTCCCTCAGTTGGAGGATAATACCCGCTCAGGATTGCACGTCTCACAATCAGTCTTCAAGTGACTCAACAGATCAGAGACCTTTAGCACTAAGTGTGTGGTTCAGGTGCAGGATTGCTTCCTCTGCTGTTGCTCTGTCTCATTATTAAGACATTGGGACTTCAAGAGTGTTGCAGCTCAATGGACAGATTGTCACCATTCTGAGCAGCTGGCACCCAGTTCCTTTGAACTGCTGTCTTTCAAGAACACCTTCAAGGATCTGTGGATTTGCACACCCAGGTCCCTCTGTGTTTCTTTAATCTTGATGGTTCTGCCACTTATTGTATAGCTGCCCCCTCTACATTAGTGCTAACAAAATGCATCACTTCGCATTTATCTGGATTAAATTCCATCTGCCATTTTTCTGCTCAATTTTCCAGTCTATTTATATCTTGCTGTATTCTCTGACAATGTTCATTGCTATCTGTAAGTCCAGCCATCTTTGTGTCATTCACAAACTTACTGATCACACCAGTTACGCCTTCTTCCAAATCATTTACATATATCACAAGTAGCCGAGGTCCCAGTACAGAGTCCTGTGGAATACCACTGGTCACAGACCTCCAGCCAGAAAAAGACCCTTCCATTGCTACCCTCTGTGTTCTGTGGCCAAGCCATTCTCTATCCATCTAGCCACCTCTCCTTTTCTCCCATGAGATTTAACCTTTTGCACCAACCTGCCATGAGGAACTTTGTCAAATGCTTTACTAAATCCATATAGATGACATCCACGGCCCTTCCCTCGTCAATCATTTTTGTCACCACTTCAAAAAAACCCACCAAATTTGTGACCTCCCTCTGAACAAAACTATGCTGTCTATCAGTAATGAGACTATTCCGTTCGAAATGCGCATACATCCTATCTCTAAGGATCCCCTCCAACAATTTCTCTATCATGGACATCAAGCTCATTGGCCTATAATTACCCGGGTTATCCTTGATACCCTTCTTAAATAACAGTGCCATGTTCTCAATCCTCCAATCCTCTGGGACATCACCTATGTCCAATGAAGAGACAAAAATATCTGTCAGAGGCCCAGCAATTTCATTTCTTGTCGCCCTGAGCAGTCTAGGATAGATGCTATCAGGCCCTGGGGATTTGTCAGTTTTAATGTTCCCTAAAAAACCTAATACTTCCTCCCTTGTAATGGAGATTTTCTCTAACAGGTCAACACTTCCCTCTGAGACACTCCCAGTCAACACGTCCGACTCCTTTGTGAATACTGATGCAAAGTATTCATTTAGGATCTCCCCTATTCCCTTGGGTCCCTCTTTTGTCCCTGAGAGGTCTGATTTTTTTTCCCTAACAACTCTTTTATTCCTAATGTATGAACAAGTACCTTAGGATTCTTCATAATCCTGTCTACTAAGGACATTTCATGACCCCTTTTTGCCCTTCTAACTCCCTGTTTGAGTTCTTTCCTACTTTCTCTGTATTCCTCCAGTGCTCCATCTATTTTTAGCTGTCTGGACCTTATGTATGCCTCTTTTTTCTTTTTGATCAGATCCTCAATTTCCCTGGTTATCCATGGCTTTCGAATCTTACCTTTCCTATCCTTTCTTTTTATAGGCACATGCCTGTCCTGCAGCCCCATCAACTGTTCCTTAAAAGACTCCCATATGCCAGATGCAGATTTACCCTCAAACAGCCTCTCCCAATCAACGGCCACCAATTCCTGCCTAATTCGGCTATAGTTAGCCTTCCCCCAATTCAGCACTCTACCTATAGGACAACACTCATCCTTTTCCATTACTATCCTAAAGTTTACAGAATTGTGGTCACTATTTGCCACATGTTCCCCTACTGAAACTTTGTACCTATTTTACAAATTCCTCCCCATCCAGACCCGCAGCCCTAAGCACTTTCCAGTTTATATGAGGGAAATTAAAGTCTCCCACAACAACAACAACCCTATTTTTTCTGCAGCTTACCTATGTCCCTCTGCAAACTATAACATCCATCCGCACTGTCTACAACTCCTCCGACTTTAGTGTCATCTGCAAATTCATTAACCCATCCTTCTACACCCTCAGCTACGTCATTTATAAAAATGACAAACAGCAGTGGCCGCAGGATAGATCCCTGCAGTACATCACTAGTAACTGAACTCCAGGATGAATATTTCCCATCAACTACCACCCTCTGTCTTCTTTCAGCTAGCCAATTCCTGATCCGAATCATTAAAACACCTTCAATCCCATGCATCCGTATTTTCTGCAGTAGCCTACCATGGAGAACCTTAGCAAATGCTTTGCTAAAATTCATGTAAATCCCCCTGAACTGCTTTACCTTTATCCATCTCTTTGGTCACCTTCTCAAAGAACTCAATAAGGTTTGTGAGGCACGACCTACCCTTCACAAAACCATGTTGACTATCCCTAATCAAATTATTTCTCTCTAGATGATTATAAATCCTATCTCTTATAATCCTTTCCAAACTATGCCCACAACAGAAGTAAGGCTCACTGGTCTATAATTCCCAGGGTGGTCTCTACTCCCCTTCTTGAACAAGGAGATAACATTTGCTATCCTCCAGTCTTCCAGCACTATACCTGTAGACAACGATGACATAAAGATCAAAGCTAAAGGTTCTGCAATCTCCTCCCTAGTCTTCCAGAGAATCCAAGGATAAATCCCATCTGGTCCAGGGGACTTATCTATTTTCACACTTTCTAGAATTGTTAACACCTCCTTATTTACCTCAATTCTATCAAGTCTAAAAGCCTATATCCCATATTCTCCTTGGCTACATTGACTTTTTTCTGCATGAATACTGATGAAAAAAATTCATTTAGTGCCTCTCCTATCTCTTCAGGCTGTTATAATAAGCATTCATGAGATGTTAATGAATGCAAATGACATTTATTTCCCAGCATATAGTGGGAAAACCAAGCCATTATTAACCAATCATTGGGAGAATTCTAAATTGTTTTTATTCAGCTGGTTTACTGCTGGATTTTGCTGGTGAGGCAGAATGGAAAAATTCTGCTACTCTTGTCTCTTTTCAAGAAGGAAGATGCAAAAAATCTTCCTGAAATATTAGGATGCTAAAGGATTAATGAGATTGAAAGAAATTAATGGGACTGAAAGTTGGTAAATCCTCTAGACCTGATGAACCACATCCCAGAATTGAAAGAGGTAGCTGTAGAGATATAGATGCAGTGACAGTCATCTTTCAAAATTTTGTAGATTTTGGAAAGGTTCCTGCGGATTAGAAAATAGCAAATATAACCATTCTGTTTAAGAAAAGAAGAGAAAATACTGGGATTTGCAAACTTGCAAAAAAAAAAATGGCAGATAGAATATGATGGGAAAATGTAATGTTATCCACTTCGGTAGGTAAAATAGAAGTGCAGAATAAGTAAGGAGAAATTGGGAATGTTGATGTCCAATGGGACTTGTTTTTTTTTCATAAGTCACTGAAAGCGAACATGCAGGTGCCACAAGGGCCTTTATTGCAAGAGGATTTGAGTACAGGATTAAAGATGTCTTGCTGCAATTGTATACTGCCTTGGTGAGACCACACTGGAGTATTGTATACAGTTACTTAAGGAAGGATATACTTGGCATAGAGGGAGTACAACAAATGTTTACCAGACTGATCCCTGGATCAGTGAGGAGAGATTGATAGATCTTTATTCTCTGGAGTTTACAAGAATGAGACTGAAGTGTACAGAATTCTTACTAGGCTCAACTGGGTAGGTGCAGGAAGGATGTTTCCCCTGGCTAAGGGGGTAACAGCATCAGAATAAGGGGCAGGTCTTTTAGGACTGGGATGAGGAGGAATTTGTTCAATTGGAATTCCCTATCTTGGAGAAATGCGGAGACTCAATCATGGAAGAGGTTCAAGACAGATATCGATAGATTCCTAGTACAGAGTGACATTAAGAGATACGGGGTAATGCAGGAAGATGACAGTGAAATAGAAGATTGGCCACAGTCTAATTAAATGTGGAGCAGGTTCTAGGGGCCAGTTATCTAGTCCTGCATTTATGCACCTATACATTGTATTAGAAAATTGTGCCAATTAGAGCCAGACTAGGTTTCAATCGACTGGTGCTGATATTCCTGTGGAACACTCTATCTCAGTGCCATTTGTAAGTATCTCCTTGTGAAAATGAATGTTTTAGTATTTTTATAACATTTTCAAACAATATTTATTGTTGGGAGGTCTGCAACATTTCTCTCTCTTCTGATCAGCTCATCAAAGCAAGGAGGAAGGCCTTGTTTCCCATGCTGTTTTGTTCTTTGTTCTTTGAGGACATTTGCAATAGAGCGCATGGGAAGAACTTGCGTGTGGGGTCTTTTAACATGGGGAGGCTGTTGTGCAGCCAACATGTTTCTGGCTGGTCAGGAAACTCTTTTGCTCTTAATGCCCGTCAGAGTTGGATTGGAAAGATTGACAACCTGCTTGGTAATGTTGCTAAGTGATTGAGTGGAATGGAAAGTGGGAGGTCTTCAAAGGAGAAATTTTGAGAGTGCAGACTTTGCCTTTAATCCTGACAGGAACATACAAAGTAAATAGGAATAAGGAACCTTGGTTCTCGAGGGAGATTGTAACACTGATTCAGAGGAAGGGAGAGTTGTATGAACTGTACAGGCAGCAAGGAACAAATCAAATGCTCGAGGAGTGTAAAAAAGAAGCTACTTAAAAGGAAAATCAGGAGGGCTAAAAGAAAATATGAGGTTGCTTTGGCAGACAGAGTGAAGGAAAATCCAAAGAGCTTCTATAGGAATGTTAGGAGAAAAAGGATAGTGAGGGATAAAATTGGTCCTCTTGAAGACCAGAGTGGTAGACTGTGTATGGAACCAAAAAGAGGGGAAGATACTAAATGGGTTTTTTTGCATCCGTAATTACTGAGGAAATGGGCATTGAGCCTATGGAAATAGGGCAAACAGGTAGTGAGGTCATGGAAAATTTAAGGATTAAAGAAGAGGAGGTACTGGCTGTCTTGAGTGGATAAATCCCCAGGACTGGACATGGTATTCCCACGAACATTGAGGGAGGTTAGCATTGAAGACTGCAGTTGAACAGAGGGATCTGGGAATAATTCCAGAGTTCCCTAAAAGTGACGTCAACAGGTGGATAGGATCATAAAAAGTACTTTTGGTACATTGGCCTTTATAAATCGGAGTATCAAGTATAAAAGTTGGAGTGTTATGGTAAGGTTATATAATAATCAAATAAATAATCAGACTTAAACCTGATGTTGTCAGACTTCTTAGCCCAGTCCAATACCGGCATCTCCACATCAAGCTTATGTAAGGCATTGGTGAGGCTGAATTTAGAGCATTGTGTACAGTTTTGGTCACCTAGTTACAGGAAGGATGTAAATAAGGTTGAAAGAGTGCAGAGAATGTTCACAAGGATGTTGCTGGGACTTGAGAAGCTGAGTTACAGAGAGAGATTGAATACGTTAGGACTTTATTCCCCGAAATGTGGAAGAATGAGGGGAGATTTGATAGAGGTGTATAAGATTTTGATGGGTATAGATAGAGTGAATGCAAACAGGCTTTTTCCACTGAGGCTAGGGGTAAAAAAAACAGAAGGCATGGGTTAAGGCAAAAGGAGAAAAGTTTAAAGAGAATATTAGGAAGAGCTTCTTCAGACAGAGAGTGGTGGGGGTGTGGAATGAGCTGCCGGATAAAGTGGTAAATGCGGGATCACTTAAGAAAAACTTAGATGGATTCATGGATGAGAGGGGTTGGAGGGATATGGTTCAAGTGCAGGTCAGTGGTACTAAGCAAAAAATGTTTTGGCACAGACAAGAAGAGCCAAAAGGCTTGTTTCTGAGCTGTAATTTTCTATGGTTCTATGGAATGGGACTTGAACTCAGAGCTTCTGGCTTAGAGGCTGGAGCACTACCCGCTGTGCCACTAGACCTTGCACAGCATATATGTCTTATCTATCTTTTCATCTTTAGAGTAAATTCCAATATCGAAGTGTCAGACTTTCTCATGCATTTCCATCCAGTGAATAGGCATTTTTAATATCTGTATCATTTACTAACATTAATAACCAATTAATTAGAGCTCCAAAAGATAATAGAAAGGCAAATGCCTTTGGCTAAATGGTGAAAGGTTTTTGGGAGTGATTATGACTGAATTTGAATATTATCTTTTTGCAACAGGCGCCATCGCTGTCCGCATCTTCCCACTGCGATCTTTGAGAAGATTAATAAGCCATGCTTAATTACTGAATATGTGGAGAAATATGCTCCATATAATGATGTTCAACCCCGGGGATCCTACAAACCACGCGAGAACTATCAACGGCACCAAGACAAGATGCAAAGCATCACCACATTCCGGTATTTTATTCTAATTCTGCTTAAGGTGAAAAAAATAGCTTTTCAGATCGAGTGTACTAAACCCTCCTTGGAGTTTGTGGGGGAGGGGGGAAATAGAGAGATTTAAATTTTTAATAACTTTGTTAATCGACCTGCACATTAGTGAGATGTGAAAATAATGGAAATTCAAGCATTCAGAATTTGTGATAATATTGGAATTCTGTTGGAAATTTGAAGTATTATTGATTTACAATTATAACTATTCCGATGTAATCTACTGATTCAAGTCACCTGATGAATAATGAAGATATCTTTCTCAGGTGTAGAAAGTAGAACATAGAACACTCCAGCACAAACAGGCCCTTCGGCCCACAAGTTGCGCCGATCATACCCGTACCTACCAGGTCATAGAACTATCTGTAACTCCCAATCCCATTAAATCCCATGTGCTCATCCAGAAGTCTTTTAAAAGACCCCAGCGAGTTCGAGTCCATCACCACCGACAGCAGCCGATTCCATTCACTCACCACCCTCTGAGTGAAAAACTTACCTCTAACATCTTTTTTGTACTTGCTGCCCAGCACCTTTAATCTGTGTCCTCTTGTAGCGATCATTTCAGCTTTGGACAACAGCCTCCAAGAACCTACCCTATCTATTCCTCTCAACATTTTATAAACCTCTATCAGGTCGCCTCTCAACCTTCGTCTCTCCAGCGAGAAGAGTCCTAGCTCCCGCAACCTATCTTCATAGGGCATGCCCCCCAATCCAGGCAACATCCTTGTAAATCTCCTCTGCACCCTCTCAATAGCTTCCACATCCTTCTTGTTGTGAGGCCACCAGACCTGCGCACAGTGCTTCAAGTGGGGTCTGACAAGGGTCTTATAAAGTTGCAGCATTACCTCCCGACTCCTAAACTCAATCCTCGATTAATGAAGGCCAGTACACCATCTGCCTTCTTGACCACATCCTCCACCTGCGAGGCCGATTTCAGAGTCCTATGGACCCGGACCCCAAGATCCTTCTGCTCCTCAACACTGCTAAGATTCCTACCCTTGATATTATACTCCTTCATCCCATTGGTCCTGCCAAAATGGACCACCACACATTTATCTGCATTGAAGTCCATCTGTCACTTCTCTGTCCATTCTTGCAACCTATCTATGTCTTGCTGCAACTTCTGACATCCCTCCAGACTATCCACAACACCAACAACATTCGTATCGTCGGCGAACTTACTAACCCATCCTTCCACTTTCTCATTCAGGTCATTTATGAAAATGACAAACAGCAAGGGTCCTAGAACAGATCCCTGGGGCACTCCACTGGTGACCGACTTCCATGCAGAAAAAGACCCATCCACAACCACTCTCTGCCTTCTGCAGGCAAGCCAGTTCAGGATCCACAAGGCCAAAACTCCTTGGATCCCATGCCCTCTCACCTTCTCAAGAAGCTGGGCATGGGGGACCTTATCAAACGCCTTGCTGAAATCCATGTAAACCACATCCACCGCTCTTCCTTCATCGAAGTGTTCAGTCACATTTTCAAAGAACTCCACTAGGCTCATAAGGCATGACCTGCCCTTGACAAAGCCGTGTTGACTATTTCTGATCAAGCTAAATTTCTCTAAATGCTCATAAATCCCATCCCTCGGGATTCTTTCCATCAACTTACCAACCATTGAGATCAGACTCACGGTCGGTAATTTCCCGGGCTATCCCTCTTTTTCTTGAAAATAGGAACCATGTCCGCAATCCTCCAGTCCTCCAGAACCTCTCCCATCTCTATGGACGATGCAAAAATCATCACCAGGGGCTCTGCAATCACATCCGTCAGCTCCCACAGTAACCTGGGGTACATCCCGTCCAGTCCTGGCAACTATCTATCTTGATAGAATTTGAAAGTTCAAACACATCCTCTTTCTTAATGTCCACATACTCAATCTTTTCAGTCTGCTGCAAACTTGCAGTACAACCTCCCAGATTACTTTCCACTGTGAATACCAAGGCAAAAGTATTCATTAAGCATCTCTGCCATTTCTTCCGGTTCCACACAAACTTTTCCCCCTTCATCTTTTTAAAGGCCCAATCCCTTCACTTCTCATCCTTTTACCCTTCACATATTTGCAGAATGCCTTGGGATTCACCTTAATCTTACCTGCCAAAGCCTTCTCATGACCCCTTCTGGCTCTTCTAATTTGCTTTTTAAGCTCCTTTCTACAAGCCTTATACTCTTCAACATCTCCTAGTTTTCTGAAACTTTTGTACACCTTTCTTTTCTTCCTGACTAGATTCATCGCAACCTTTGTGCACCACGGTTCCCGTGACTTACCAAAACCTCCTTGTCTCACCAGAACGTTGTCGTGCAAAGCGCCAGACAAACATTCCTTGAAAATCCGCCACCTTCCTTCAGTACTTTTCTCCAAGAACACCTCCTTCCAGTTTACTTGTCCAATTTTCTGCCTAATGTTTTCATATTTCCCCCTATTCCAGATAAACACCTTCCTATCCTGCCTGATCCTACCTCTTTCCAATGCTGTCGTGAAGGAGGTAGAATTATGATCACCATTCCCGAGATGCTCTCTACCGAGATCTGACACCTGTCCTCTTTCATTAGTCAGCACCAGGTCCAGTACAGCCTCTCCTCTCATAGGCTTATCCACGTGCTGTGTCAGGAAATCCTCCTGAACACACCTAACAAACGCCTCCCCATCCAAACCACTTACCCGAGGGACATACCAGTCGATGTTTGGGAAATTAAAGTCTCCCATCACGACAACTCTGTTATTACTACATCTCTCTAGGATCTGCACCTCAACTTTCCTGTCACTATTGGGTGGCCTATAGAAAATACCAGCAAAGTTATCGACCCCTTGCTGTTCCTAACTTCCACCCACAGAGACTCTGTAGACAGTCCCTCCATGGCATCCACCTTCTCTACAGCCGTGACACTGTCCGTGATCAACAGTGCCACTCCTCCACCTCTTTTACCTTCCTCCCTGTCCTTCCTGAAGCATCTAAATCCCAGCACCTGAAGTACCCAGTCCTGTCCCTGAGACATCCAAGTCTCCGTAATGGCCACTACCTCGCATTCCCAAGCAGCAATCCACACCCTAAGCTCATCCACTTTATTCAATATGTTTACCTGTTATTTGCCACAGGTTAATATCCGTGTCTTCAGATGTGGAGACCTTAACTCTAGAATTCTTTTCCTAAACTTCCTTAAATTTCTCACCCGTTTCAGAATGGTTCTTAAAATCTCTCTCTTTAACCAAGCTTTGGGGCATCTCTCCCAATATCTCCTTGTGGATTGCACTATGAAAAGACAGATGATAATTGCCAGACTGCCTAAATCCCAAATGGAAACTTGGACAAGCAATCACAACAATTTGAAAATTGTATTTTAATACAAGAAGATATCTGTATTGAAATTCCTACAAAACTCATGTCCAAACTAATGGCCTGGGCTTCAGCTCCTCCCTCTGTGACTGGATCCTGAACTTCCTAACCCAGAGACCACAATCAGCATGGATAGGCAACAACATCTCCTTCACAGTCATCCTCAACAGCAGTGCCCCACAAGGCTGTATTCTCAGCCCCCTTCTATACTCCTTTTAAACTTATGATTTGGGTCATAGTCTGTGTGGAGTTTGCACATTCTCCCTGTGCCTACGTGGGCCTCCCCCAGGCACTCCAGCCTCCTCCCACAATCCAAAAACGTGCAGATTACATAGATTGGCCATGCTAACTTGTTCCTTTGTATCCCAGGATGCATAGATAAGAGGGATTAATGGGGTAAATATGTGGGCCTGTGGGACTAGGGCCTGGGTGGGATTGTTGTCAATGCAGACTTGATGAGCTTTATTCCAATCCCTTTTTTTAACTGTTAAATTAAAATGGGGAAAAATCTGAATGCTTAGCATCATTTACTGATTATTTGTAAGTGTAAGAATTGAAAGAAGTGTTATTTTTGGGAATAGATTCTGTGGAACGAAACTTAATTCCAGGTGTTTCTGCTTCCAATTATCCACCAGAATTATGGTGAGTGGGACGTATTTTTTGGGTGTTTTTTTGTATATCTTTATTTCTAAGCCTACACTTTAAAACAAGCAATTGGCAAATCTCAATTTCTACCAAGATGTTTCACGTTGGATCAATGAATATTGAAGTAATGATTTTTTTTGAAAGATTGCTAAAAATATTATATCATGTGTAGATAGGACAGCTGCACAGAGAAGTGTGAAGTGATATCTGTTTTTGGTAGGAAGAAAGCAGAATGACAATATAAACAAAATGGTGCAACTGTAAAGGATGTGTAGGAACAGACAGCTATGAGGGTTTATGTATGCAAACATTTGATTGTAGCAGGACAAGTTAAGACAACTGTTTAAAAGCAGCTTAAATTTGAGATCCTTGCCCTAAGGAAATTATTCTAAAACTTGATAAATGCTAGTTAGGTCTCAACTGGAGTATTGTGTTCAGTTCTGGGTAGCAAAATTTCAGAGAGTTATCAAAAGCTAAGGAAAGATATGAAAGAGAATGATATCAAGGATGAAGGATTTTACAGCAAGAGACTGGAGAAGCTTGCGTAGTTTATCTTGGAAAGAGAGGTGTTCAAAGTTACGGTGGGTTTTGATAGAATCAGTAGAAACAAATGCATTCTCACAGTAGAAATGCCAGAAAAGAGAACCAGAGATAACAGCTGTGCTGTTTGATTCTTTTAAAGGGTGACAGAATGAAAGGGTCACATGATCCAAGCTGACAAATCAGTATCCTAGCTGAGGCTTCATTCCAGCTTGTCCCAGGAGCTAGATCCTAAAGTCATATCCAAAAGCATTGAATCACCCTGTAAATAGTTGTTTGTTAATAAATGCCTATAGTTTGTTCTTAAAGGGTGGAGCCAAATTGCATTTGGCAACGAGGTAAAAAGCAACAAGTGCAAATATAAGATCATCAGCACAAAACCTGGTCCAGTGAAAGTCAAACTTGCAAAGTAAAATAGAGCTGCAGAGATGTCTGTACTTGGAGAGTGAATCCTTTCTACTGAATTGGTACAGATTGTTGTAGGGTGGGGGAAATCACTCCCCAGAGTTATCTGACACTGATTAGGGACACAAATACCCAATGCTGATGCCCTCAGTGATCTTCCGCTGTTGGAGAATACACTCCCATCCAGTACCATAAAAATTGTAATAGCAATGATTTTCCTGGACACTGTCAATATCAGCACAACAAATAAAATTTGGACCAGCACAGAACCGCTATTGTCAAGAATGAGGCACAAAATATTAGCGGATTGCAGAATGAAATGACTTCTGAAGATGATAAACTATACCATATTGGGAATGATGAGCTTACCGATGAGGTTAGCATCATCCTATGGTGAGTGAGAGCAATCATCTCTGCGCCAGTGAGAGAAATGCTTCTTGCAAAGTTGTCAATCCAAACAAAACAATAATGAAGATGTTTGCCAAAAGCTGTTTTTGGTGGCCAGGTATTTATGATAACATTGGGAAGTTAGTGAAGCACTGCATTCAGTGTCAGTTACAGCAAAGATCACTGGCTATTGCAGCCATGGGAAGGGCCATGGGTGTGAGTCCACATAGAATAATGGTTAAAAAAAATGACATGGACCAGTTGGACTGAAGGGCCTGTTTCCATGCTGTGTGACTCTATGAACATATTTGGGCATGATGTTTCCACTATTGGTAGACACCCATTCCAAATGGATGGAAGTATTTGAGATGAGACCCATAACTACACATGCCATAGTCAAGAACATTCGCAAGTGTTCCGTGTCCCATCCCATGAAGCATTTGAAGTACTTATATCAGATAACTGAAATTTGGTGCTTGTGAAAGCTATTCCAAGTTTCATGTTTTTTAGTAAAGCACATCAAGACTGCAGAGTATTGTCCCTTGTCAAATGGACTGGCTGACAGGACAATCCAGACTCTCAGGTCAGCTTAAAGATCAGCTGTATGTTTGGCAACAGAACTAGCTCGGTTCCTCTTACAGGGACCACTTTGTATTCAGTCTCTAGAACTAATGATGGGTTGATGTCTAAGGATCAGGCTATTTTCTGGTTTCCCAAATTTAGTGAGGATGGTAGAGGCCAGACAGTGCAACCAAAAAAGGAACCATGATGCGTTTAAAGATGTAAGATCATTCAAAATAGATGACACAGTTTATATGAAAATTTCAGAAGTGATCCAAGCTGGGTTCTAGGAATTTTTGTGATAGAACCATTATCCTATGAACTGAGTGTAAAAGACAGGATTTTAAGGAAACATTTGGGCCTTTTACGTGGGCATGACTTGTCCCGAAAGCCAGTAATACAGACTGATTTGTCATTGCTCGAGAAGAGAAATGTCCAATTAGCCTATGACATTGATCTGACTGAAATAGGGAGATTGAAACATGTGTACCCAAAGAGAGAGTAAGGTTGATAGTTTCTACAGAAAGTCCCCTGACAGAAACACCCCAGTAAGAGTCTGGCAACACCAATTTTAAATCCAAAACTCTTACTGAGTCTTGGAGTGTTGCCAGACTCTTACTGAGTTTACCCCAGTCCAATGCCAGCATCGCTACATCAGAAACACCCCAGACAGTGGAGTTATGCTGCTCTACAATAAAGCAGGAGCCATCAGAGAGACTTTTGCTTGTATTTTTATTTGGACCTGCCTGCAGAGTATGATCACAGCAGCACACTTGGTAAGACTGCCTGCACAGTATGTAATCTATCTCCCATAGAAACTGGATTCCTTACTTATCATGAGTTTTTGCAGTAGCTGTCTCTGCATGTTTTCGGGAGGGAAATAACAAGTCTGCTGCAATTACTTTTTTGGCACTAACTAAAGCAAAACAAAATACTGTCATTCCAACTCACGTTTTCTCTGTGCCAGAACACCTCAGAAAATCAGACTGTTTATTCTGAATCAGTGTCATATTTCTGTCATTATTTGAGCTTACCCTCTGCTATCCACAGGGCTGATTATAAACCACACGATATCCAGCCTAGGCCAGGAAAGATTAGCGAAGAATTCAGACAACCACAAGGAGTGATGAATTTGGATACCACTTACAAACGAGATTTTAACCTGCACCCTATTCAACCAGTAGCTCCAGCTCGACCACTAGAACAAAAGATTATCTCAACAGCAAAGATGGAAACAGTCCCTACTTACAGAGGTATGTCAGTGAAAAATGTACCAAGTTGTCTTTATATAAAACCTTTAATGTAATGACATCTCTCAAAGTGCTGGATGCACTATCAAATAAAATTTAAGATTGAGCCATACAAAAAGTATTAGTGTCTATCAACAAAGAGGTAGGTGTCAAAAAGCTCCTTAAAGGAAGAGAGAGAGAGAGAGGTGGAGAGGTTTAATGAGGGAATTTCGACATCTAGGGCTTAAGCAGCCTGAAGATGCAGCCACCAGTCGTGGAGCAGTTCAAATCTGGAATGCTCAGGAAGCCAAAGGTTGTGCAGTTAGAAAAGGTTCAGAGATCAGGAGGCATTTTGGACCTAACAACGACATGGGAACAGCATCAGGACAATTACACAACACAACCTTCTGCGCTGCAAGGTACAGGCAATAACTGTGCTCTTCCCAGTGCTGCCTGTATTCTTAACAGAACCAGATTAAAAATTGCAGCAGATAAAATAATTGCTATTTACTTACCATAACTGGATGAAAAGGAATAATTTGAAGCTGGTAGGCAGCATGTTCTCTTCTCTATTGATTTGACTTCCAAAATATCTTCTAACTGTGACATTTAAAACTATCAGGTTGGAATGTCTTCTATTATGTTTTTATTAAAAACTGTAAGCAATATCTTTCTCTTTCAGACCATTATAAGCAATGGGAACTTTCTAAAAGAGAATCATCTAAACCAGAATATACTTTCAAAATACCTTTGATCAAGTTTGCAAATACAACCACCTTTCAAGATGACTACTCTGTCAAAATCCCAGCTCCCAAAGAGAGCTTTAAACCTCCAAATGCAGCCAGGTTATCCGACATGCCCTTTGATGATATGACCAACTACCGGCAGCATTACATACCATATACACATGAGCCCCGGAAAAGACATGAACATGAGCAACATAAACCAAATGATGACCCTTTTGATGATCTTACTACTCACAGGAGAGATTTCAAAGGGCAGATAGGAGAGCTGGCTGTACCTGTTCACCCTCCATGCACCAAAATCAACACAAATAGGCAGTTTTATGACTTGACTGAATTTCGTGATAAGTACCGAACTTGGACTGTGGACCCACCAACAAATCATAAGGCTGTACAATTTGTGGCCCCTGAAGGCAAAATGAATCTGAGCACCACTACTCACACAGACTACGTTCAACACAAAGTCCAGCCTGTGGTTCCAGCTCGGCCCTTGCCCCAGATGAGTGAGCACAGCGTTTCATTTGACGGTCAGTCCACCATGAAAGCAGACTACAAACCTTGGGATTCCACACGGGAACCCATGATCAAGCCACGACAAGAACTAGAGAAAGCAACTGGTCAGTTTGATGATATAACAACATTCAGGGCTCATTATGTACCTCATCAGACTAACCTGGTACACTCTTTCAAACCCCGGAACACCTATATTCCTAACACAATACCACTAGATAATGGAACCACCTATAAGCACAGTTTTACACCAAAGGCAATTGAGGTGTGCCTTGCCTCATTTGCAGTACCTCCTGGTTATGAATATGTGGAGACCGATCCTCGTGGTCATAAACTGTATCGTCCTGTATCTGAAAGGGAGAATGTCCAGCCCAGAGTGTCAAACAACTCCATGGATTTGATTTCAAATATTCAAGCTCAGCACAAAGCCACAAATGAGTTGAAAATAGGTTTCCCAACTGATGGAATAGTTGCAGCATGAAGAAAGAAAATCACCATCAATTTATTAATTGGAAATTTTTAATCATCTTTAGAACTTCTTTAGTCTGAATGAAGATATGCTGTCTTTTGTTTTATGTAGTGGCACTGATTTTGAATTTTATTCCTGTATAAGTCTCAGCAATTCTGTAGTTCCTATGGTTGAAGACAAAAGCAGACTCCCTCCCTGACAGAAACAGCATGATTTTGATTTGGCAATAACTCTTGTTCTGCTCTTGGTTCCATTCCCCCTTCAATCTGCTCAATATCTCCTTTCATCATCTTGACTGAAAGCCTCTATTGGCAACTTCATAAAATGAATTTCAAACCTACTGCCTTCATTGGCACTGCTTCATACTTTATTCTGAGGATTCATGTTTAATATTTGCTTTGAAGTAAAATATTGAATGTGGCTCTATATCTCATTGCAATTTTCCATGTTATTGGAATATGAATAGTGAAGGCAGAGATCTGGAAATCATTTCAGGAAATGGATTTTTCTGTGTAGATGAGCTACACTGAAGCAAAGATTTCTGATTAACAATGATAATGGGTTATGGAGATAGTGTGGGTAAAAGTGTCTGATTAACCATGGCAATATTAAATGGCAGAGCAGGCTTGATGGGCTGAATGGTCTGCTCCTGTTCCTATGTTACTAAGTCTACTTAGTGTTCTTTTTATGTGATATGAGTTTTTTGGTTCAAAATTTCCAGTAGTTTTTTTTTAATTACTTCCAAGTCAGTTTAATTGCATTTGAACAAATACTTCAAATTTGGAAATGTGGAAGAGGAGCACAAAACACTGAAACTTTTGAACAAGATCATTATCAAAGGGAATTTGTCCAGAAAGGAAACCAGCTTCCTCGTAATAGTGATACCTGAAGTGATATAGATGTTATCCTGCTTGTCTTGTTAACTTAATCTTGTTGTTTCAATCTAAGAATAAATCACAAATAAGATAAATATTTTTGTATTAAGATTTGGTACTTTTTGAAAAGCGGTAGTTCTAATTTTTGAAAGCTGTGCAGAAATTATTGATTAATGTCAGAAAAAATCCTTTAAACCAGGTTCCTACAGATTTCCTTTCCTTATTTGTCTCAACCCAATTAACAGCTCCTCAGTCCCTCAATTAGTTGCTTGTATTTGATTAAACATTCAAGTTTAAAATATCTTACTTCAGTAATCTTGTTTAAGAAAGAGATAAAAATGCTATATATCAAAGTTTTTCTTTTATATTATAAAATTTGTAAGTTTCCTATTATCTTGTTAATATTGTGGCTAAAATTCCTTTTATGACATACAGGTGACTCGTCACTTTTTACAGGGTTTTTGGTCAGTAATGCCGTTCCCCTGTCAGTTTTAAATTTTGAGCTGAATTTTACATGTGCATGATTTTATTACTGTCAATGATGTTAACAGCCTGACTTTACTTCAATATTGGAAGATCAGCTTGCACTGTGACGATGTCGAATAACTTTAAAAAACTATAAAAAGAGCAATGTTGGTTCCTGAATATTTTACTTGGCTTTTAAAATCAATGAAATGTTTTGTCATCTTGTAAATTTAAAATGAGATATTTTATTGTTGTATTTTGAATTTATGTTGTGAAATTTCTAACTAATTTCAATTTATAAAGATTTCTGGCTGGTTCTTGGTGATACTGTCGATTGCAATCTAATAAATGTCACATGCTGTGATACATCTCCAACTCTTAGAAATGGACTGTGACTTTTAATAAGCAACTGGTAATTGCATCAATGTCACTCTTATGCTCATTTGTCCCTTTGTGAACTTTGGTCATTCTTTTAAAGCTTTCCAGTCCATTTGTTCCAGCCTGGATTGTGATTCTGAATGTTAATACACCTTTGTTTTAACACAGATAGGCTAATCACAAAACTATCACATACTTTCCTATTCTAATTTCACATTGTTTCTCTCTCTTGCATTACCCCATTACTTGTAATTTTATCAAGTTAGCTTTGACCAAAAATATCAGGCATCAACTAAAGGGCAGAGTGAAGGATATTTTCCATCAAAAGTTTAGGGAGCTGGACAAACACTTTTGTCCCTTACCCCCAATCCAAATGATCTGTTTAATAAAAAAAGTTTGCAATCATTATATTCAATTCTAAGTATAGACTTTTATTCTGTAGGCATTCAACCTCATCTGATCTGGTTCCAATTTTATTTAACAACATCCATCTTCATTAATAAATGATAGGAGTTTACCAACTCTTTTAATAGTCAGAAACTTGTCATTAAAAACCTACTTGTGCAATTATCTATCACAGAATGCAGAAATAAACTTATCACAAGACAATGCCATCTACCTTTAGACAACCATTGGCTTCAATTGAAGCAATGTGAAGAGTGCGCTTTCCCTGTAAATTTCTTTGATCATTTCATTATGTTGAAACCGTGTTATACACAGAAACATAGAAGATAGGAGCAGCAGGAGGCCATTTGGCCCTTTCAGCCTGCTCTGCCAATCATTATGATCATGGCTGATTGTCTAACTCAATAAACTAATCCTGCTTTCTCCTCATGTCTTTGATCCCATTCGCCTTCAAGTGCTACATCCAGCCGCCTCTTGAATACATCCAATGTTCTGGCATTTTGTTTAACACAGACAGGCTAATCATAAAATTATCACAACATTTCCTATTCTAATTTCACATTGTGGTAATAAATTCCACAGGCTCACCAGTCTTTGGGTGAAGAAATGTTTCCTCATCTCTTTCCTAAATGGTCTATCCAGAATTCTCAGACTGTGATCCCTGGTTTTGGACTCCCTCCACTATTGGGAACATCCTCTCTGTATTCACCCTGTCCAATCTTGTTAGAATTTTATAAGTCTCTATGAGATTGCCCCCTCATTTATTTGAGCTCTAGTTGAAAGCAATCCTAACCTAGTCAATCTCTCCTCATACATCAGTCCTGCCATCCCATGGTAGTGAAAGCAGATACGGTAGTGACTTTTAAGAGGTGCTTTGACAAGTACATAAATAGGATGGGAATGGAGGATATAGTCCCCAGAAGGGGAGGGAGTTTTAGTTCAGTCAGGCAGCATGGTTGGTGCAGGCTTGGAGGGCTGAAGGGCCTGTTTCTGCGCTATGATTTTCATTGTTCTTTATTCCCCAGAATCAGCCTGGTAAACCTAAATTCCTATGGTTTATTTATAAATGGACAATTGATTGACAACATTGAATTTATTTGTCCACTGGATCAAACTGTTACTTCGTCAGTAACTAAATATTCTCCATATTCCATTTTGTCAGAAATGAACCATGTGGAGAAACAATGAAATCAAAACAATGAGTTTTTTTGACATTGTCTTTCTCTGAAGACAATCACTGCCTTTTTCCCCTTTACCATGCCCGACTATGGTGCAGCAATGCTGGACCACTCTATACGTGTGAGAGCACCTTTGAGTTTCTCTGTCCAATTTCATTTTCTCTCTTTTCCCCAAATATGTGGTGATAACTGATCCAGAATACAATATCACCCATTCCAGTGCACCTGCTATTAGAAAGTAGCAGGATATCAGGCTCCAGAACCTACATTGTTCAGTTCCTGCTGGAGTATAACTTTATTCCAGGGTGTGGCAGTATTGTTCCATGGGTTAAAACAAACAATCAAAGTACATAAATTCCCAATCCATTTCCGGGAAGGGTATGTGCTGCATAACCCTTCTCCTGCCTTCACTAAACCTGAAATTAAGCAGGTAGGGTCAGATTTGAAATTTTTAACCATTGACCTGCCCTTAGACTACCTGCTTTGTGCTCTTGAAAAATCAAATAAAAGGAAGAATACTGACAGAACATCAACAGTATTTCCACATCAGTGTTTACATGGTCTCATATAAATCAGAGGAAAAAAATGAAGCATTGGAATTAAGTAAATATTTGTACATAAATAAAGTTGGTACAAAAGAAATTACATAAACTGGCTTCTGGTAAATAATGTCAGACTTTATCCAGCAACATTGTTGTGGAAAAGACATGTCACCAGGTCTTTGTCACAGGATAAAACTAAATGTACATTCGCAATGAGCTCTGGGGGAAATCATCAAATGAACCTGGAATCTATAACTACACATGGGACATACAGTTGAATAAAAAACACAAAACAATAGTAAACTGGACAGCTAATTTATGTTTCCTCTACCATAGCATGTAGTAACACACTACCAAATGTTCCAATTAAATTCAAAATCGATTAGTGAAATAAGCAAATTCTTCCCATGATATCAGGGAATGCTGCCTAACACAGACTCTTTACTGATTTATAAAACATCACCCTAGAGGAAACATAGAATAAACCCATTATGTACACAGCAACTAGTCTGGCAAATTAATCACTGGAAGGATTGAAAACTGGAATGATATTTATTAGAGGAGGAGGATTGGAAAAAATCAAGCTGATTTTAATACGCCAGTCTTACCATGTTGGGAAAGTGTCGTTGATTTCACACATCCCAGCGGCTGGGGAATAAACCTCCTCACAGTGTGTAGCATTAAAGGAAAAGTGAAAGTGTATTCAATGGAAATGCTATTCAAATGACAAAATCAATTTCATTTGCAAAAATAAGCAACAAAAAAGCTTTGGTAATAAGAAAATAAAAATCCCTCAAAGTAGTAATTTCTGGACAATATAATATACAGATAAAGAAGTATATTGCACTGTTCAACACAACTTTCTAATAAATAGATACAGCTTATTTTACAAAGAGCTTACCTTAAATTATACATCAATTTAGAGAGATCTACCTTGTTCAGATTTCAGATTCACATTGCTGAAAGGAAAGTGCTGTTGTATTCTGTATATAGTTATAGTCATTTAAAATTTAAAAATCAATAATTATGGTGTAGCAAATGGCCTGCTCAGCATCTTTCACTGGTTAATAATTATTAGCCTACACTTGATCACATCAAGATGCCTCCTGTATTGGATATATCTACCTCACAATAACTGTTAAACAGCATGGCAATTCTCTCCACTATGTAAGTAAACAGTATTTAAACATTTTTAGAAATGCATACATTATAGAAAGAACAGCAGCTGTGTCATATAGATTCAGAAGCCATTGTTTAACGTTATCTGAATCACTTAATTATGTATATGGATTAGCCATCAATATATATTTCCTGGGACTTATATGCAGCCTATGAGCATTGCTCTAAGACAACATGCTGCTGCTGGTAACATCAGCCACTGTAACAAGACATTATCGGATATAGCTTTGAACTCATGTTTTTGCTTAAAGTAAATTCTTACTCTGTAGAAAGGTAGTGAGTGAAAGTAAGGCACTTCCTTACAGAGTTTGAAATACAATCTCCAGCGTACCTCTTCATATTCTGTGCAAGGAAATGGTATGTGATTTGGCAGGCTTAAAGGGAGGGCAAAAATATAAATGCTTAAAACGTGTTGTGTTTTTGATGCTGAACTATTAATGTTCACTAACATTAACCCGCACACAGTGAACACAACTTCAGGAATTAGCACAACTGCAAATTGACATCTGAGCGTCTAACTCACTGAGCTGTAAGATGCAATGCTATGGAGTCACCTTCCACCTACTCAGAGAGCTGGAAATCAGCCAAGCAATTGATGCATAAGATCTTTTCATTTTTGATCACATAATCATTGTTAAAATATTATACATTCTTCATTCGATTCTAATAGGATTTTTAATGCTAATGAGTAATAAATATTGTTGAATGATAAAGCTACTCCTGAAGAAGTGAAATGTTGTTAACTGTCTTCATTAGAATTAATTCTCACTTTTACTTAAACTAGAGCTTTTAATATATATGTAAAGTTTTATGATATTTAAGCTTCCTCCTTCATCTCACAATTATGTCCTAATCTATATTTTGCTCAGTATAAAATGTATTAAAATTATTTTATATACTCCCTTTTCTGTCCTGATTGGCTGTCTATGAGAATTATTGTATTTAATGTGATTGATCGTTAAGACAGCTTGAACTGGATCCACATGCAGGGAATCCCCATTAGACAATGCTACAATCAGCTAGAGGGCCAACAGAGCTCACTGGACTTTTCTCTGAGGTCAGTGGCAGGCATTCTTGCTTCATTGCTGAACGCAAGCCCCTAAAACAATATAAATGATTTTTAATGATGGATTGTCTTAATCATTCTGCAGCTAAAAAAATTGATGAATAATTAACCTCTCTCTTTATTTCTCAGAATAGATCAGTGGATGGAGGACTTATCTGAAACTTATACTTGATGCTGCAACATTAGCATTCTGTTTCTGCTCCTGCATTACTGAATCTTAGGACAGGTGTACAATAGAGCATCATCAAGGACTCTTGATTGGACACCACTTAGATGCTTTATGTCAATAAGAGAGTTCAGTACAAATAATGAGTCTGCTCTGGTGAATGGGGAACAGTTAGGGAATAGTTGATTGCAGGGACAATTGGTTGGGGGAACAGACAGTTGGTTGTTTGGAGGAAGGGACCAGAGAATGTTGGTACCATTGTGTACTGAGAAGGGAAAAAGTCTCAGATGAAATACAGCTTCAAATAAATGAACTATGCTGCTTCAATTTTAAAATTCAGATGGTAAATTCAATGTCACAGGTTAGCTATACATAACCTGACACAAAATATCAGAAACCAAAAATAAAATAGGAAATAAGAGAGGGAAATCAGAAATGTTGGCAGGGATATTTTCCAAAGGAAGAGGGAACCTTTGGATAATTATAGTTGAAAAAATCTTCACAATAAATCTGTAATGAGTAATGAGAAGTAATAGAATAGAGTCATGTTTATTGTCTGAACACTCCCCAGAGATCATCTGAACATATTTCCTCAAGAAAAAGCATATGAATATATGTGCTGCTTCTTGTATCGTCTGTTCAACCCATTCTCAGAATTTGGAACTGAATGATTTTTTTTACTGATTTTTGCTTCGTATTTTATTAAATTCCTCCTGAATTTCCAATTTGCTAACCTAATTTCAGTGGGAAATGACTGAATTCAGGGCTTTGTTTTGACAAAAGTATTGTCTGTGATTCTGATATCATGCAGATGAGATTAATATCCTGATCCAAGGTTGCTAATAGATCATGCTTACTTGACCAGTTGGCTTAAATCTATGATAGATGTTGATCAAAGTAAATAACTGGTTCTTCTCCTGACCCTTCCTCTCAGTAATACTGCATTTCCTTTCAAATATAAGTGGTATATTCCAACACCACTTGTCACATTTAAGTCTATTTGTTTCCATTTCCTCTTCAAGGTTACAGCAATGTGATTGCTACAAATCTGTAAGAAAATTGGATTATCTGCAATGTTTCATAAGAGATCTGAGCAGAAATTCCCACAAAATAGTCCAAGTGGAATATATATATATATATATACAGTTTCCTTGGACTTTGATAGGTAAAAAAAGGTAGTTCTAGAATTAGTCCATCACAAAGACTCTGATCCAGCATCAGTGCTACACTAGCAGTGCTATAATAGCACTCGTCAAAACAGCTGAAGCACTCATTCAGAATTGAATGTTAGTGAAGGAACGTTACATCTCTAAACAGCTCTACAATGGCTGAGTGCCACAGACAGATTCTTCTCTATTCAAATGCGTCAAGCAGCCATGGAAATATCATCTCTCACTATATAAAAACATAGGAAGCACTGAAATTTGAAAACAATTCATCCATTTCAAGCTAGTTTTTCCCCAATGTTTCATTGTGAGGGGATAAATGATAGAATTATCATTTTGCAATGTGTCTGCAAGATTCACAGCAGCGCAGTTTGTACTGGGACAGGAGGCACAGTTTTAGCCGCTTCACCATTTCACAGTATCTGGTTGTATCTCTGCATTCCGCTGTGGGTAAGGAAAGACAAAAATTATACAAAATAATTAACTTTGCATCTTACCACAAATACCAATCAATTAGAATTGTTTCAGTCACACCAGGTTATCATTCTTGGAAAGAATCCAGTTGATGTGAAACTCTTAGTAACAACTTGACTAAATACCATTCATAGTCATTACTTCAATATTATGTGAATCAGTAGTATACACTCAGTGAAATTCTGTGCTTAATTTAGATAAGGATTGGAATTCTTTCTCACTGAGAGCAACAGATTGACTCTTCTATCAGAAGAGAAAATGCTGGAAAATCTCAGTAGGTCTGGCAAAATCTGTAAGGAGAGAAAACAGCTGATGTTTCAAGTCCAGATGACCCTTTATCTAAGCAACTGCATCCACAGTAATTTACTTTTATAGATTGACTCTTCTGTCTGCTCTTCTAGGCGAAGTGATGTACTGGAGAAAGTGCAGAGAAAAGCAAAATAGAATCTTAACTCCCAAACCAACTGACTGATGGGGTAGGATTCAAATTCTGTCACTGACAAAAATGGGATAGAAAGAGACATGACCTAGGTCTTCAAATGTCTGGTTGGATGAACCTTAAACCCCTGGTTCGACACTAAAAAGCTTTGTATATGTGCTTCCATCATGAGATTCAATAAGTGAAGTACAGTTCACATTCTTTGGAAACAGCAGCCCAGATTCTACTTCAACATTTTGCACTCTCTCATGTTCGAACTTCTGTCTGTTGCTAACTTTCGCAGATGAGTGAACTATTGAACACTACCAGCCCTATGATTTTAAAATGTTTCCTCTCTGCACCACTTAATGATCTCTTATTGAATCTCAGGTATTCATCTTCATTGCATACGTTGGAACAAGTCCTAATTGATCCCCAAAAGTCTCAAATCTTTCTTAGGCTGAATCTTTGGATCCTATTGGGGAGTGATTGGAGTCAGACGGCCAAAATGCTGGTATCAGCTAGTGTGCCAGTTTCCTGAAGCTCATCCTGTTGCCAACCATGTTGAGTAGGTCAGAGGGAGAATGGCCCCACAATCTTGCTGAAGGCCAGATCAGGTTGTTAAGGAACTCATTAGCAGCACGTCAGTGGGTGATGTGATTGATGGGGGAAACCAGCTGAACACATGGGCACAGCAGCTGTCCCAAGCTTTTCAATTATATGCAGAACCTCTCTGAAAGCAAGTACGACCAGTGTTAGGGACTCTGTGCTCTAACAAGTCATTGTTATCAATTCAGATTTTACCATTTCACCACATGCATAATCAACAATTTTGATGTTTATAATTCATCAACAACATACACATCAGATTAAGCATAAAAGAAAAATATTGCAGAAATCTGAAATCAAGAAGTTTTTTTCTTAAATTTCAGCTTGCTGTCAAACTGGAACTTACATTTTTCACATGGGATGATGTTGCATCTCTGCCAGTTCATGGGCCTCTGCTTCCAGGAGCAGAATTGTTCTCTCACTTGTTGGGCTGTCTGCAGATGTATACATTCCACCCGCCTGGACTGAAAGCCATAATTCCCACAGGAAGAGGTGCATGGTGTCCAGGGACTGCTGCGCCATTGGACAGTACAGAGATCCAAGGTACAGTTCTGTCTGCTGAGTGGCCTACAAGCAATAAGCTACATTAATGAGAGCATAATAAAATAAACAGGATATATTTTCAATTGCGTTCTTGGCATTGCATCCCTTTATATGCTCTGAATATCACAGTGGCTTCCAAAGCTGCCTCACAGCATCAAGCACCCAATTTCAATTCCAGCCTTGGGTAATTGTCTATTTGGAATTCACACATTCTCTCTCTGGGAGCTCCAGTTTTCTCCCACAGACCAAAGATGTGGAAATTAGAGGGATTGGCCAAGCTAAATTATCCCTTAGTGTCCCAAGATGTGTAAATTAGGGGATTAGCAGGGTAAATATGTGAGGTAATATGAATAGGGCTGGGAGTGGCTCTGATTAAAATGTTCCATTGGAGAGTGGTTGCAGACTGGATGGGCCAAATGTCTGCCTTCTGCACTGTAGGCATTCTATGATATGAGGCCTCTCTATCAGATTTCCTCTTTGTGGTCTGGCTGGACTTGAGCTAAGGCTGAAGAGTCCAGCCGACTGTCCCACTCTTTCTTCCTGAGTTCCTATTCAATATCTAAATGGTACAGTTCTAAATCTATGGAAATTAAAATTGATGAGATTCAAACAGAAGAGGTGCCAGCTGAAACCCTCGCTTTCAGTTACCAAGTGATCCACTAATCATTACATTTCCAGAATTTTCTGTATGAGTTTCAGATTTTTACTTTATTTAAAAGGTTCAATTACTTTATGTAAACTTATCATTTCTGTTTCAGGGTCTAGATGAGAAGAGTGCTTTAAATAGGAATGGCCAAAATGTGGGCTGACATAAACCAGTGATGGCCAAGGCCATAGGCTCAGCACCCAAGGTGTGGGGCATTTTTAGACAGAATGAGATATTCACGGGCTGTAAAATGTCCCACACCATACTCTTAATGTGAAATGTTGGAGGAGTAGCAACTTAAAGGTAAGAAAATATCAAAATATGTATTTGTGTGATTGGCAGAGAGGAATAAAAAGATACTCTCATCAAAATAAGTGAAAACATTTGTGCAGACAGGGTAATGTCAAGTTACAGTGCTTCTAATACTGTGATATTGAATGTGAATTAAATGATACTCGTACATAAAAATCATTTGCTTTGTGTGCTTCTCACTTTGATCAATAGAATTTGGAGTCTTTGCCAACTAGGTAAAAGTTACATTACATTTCAGAAATTCGTTTTATAACATGAAAACATTATTTGAATGTTTTCTCGTGTAGGCATGTCCAAATCTCATTGTTTTAAAATTAGAGATGAGCAGAATGTATTTCTCAGAGGGTTTTGCAGCTTTGGAACTCTCTGCCTCAGAAGGCAGTGGAAGTGGTGTTACTGAATATTATTAAGATGGAGATAGATAGATTCTTATTAGGCAAAGGAGTCAAAGCTTCTTACACATAAATGGGGAATGTAGAACTCAACACAAACTGATCAGCCATGACCTAATTGAATTGAAGGCCGCCTTTCGGGGTAGAATAACCTGCTCCTGCTCCTATTTTGTATGTTCCACCACATTAATACTGAATAATTCACTCAGTATAAGATAACAAGTTCAGTACTAAAACATGGTCACAAACTGTCATTATAGATTGAAAGGTTGAGTACCTTGTGTTATTGCTGCATTGGTGAGAAGGTAACTTTGTTCCATTCTGTGACTGACAGAATACATGGCGACGTTGAACTCCCAGTCTCAGTCCCACACAATGGCTAGTGCACTATTTAAAGGAATATTTTATATCACAGTTTAATCCAATGCTATTGTCATCACCCAAATCTTCATTGGATATAGTAGCAACGGGCAAAATTCTCAACAAGTCCATTTTTCAATGTTAATGATTATTGTTTCCCATCAACTAGTTAATCTCTTGTAGTTTGAATATAAAAATTTATATAATAGAGGCAAGTCTGGGCCTAATTTCAGCATCTCTTACAGTGCAGTATTCCTTCAATACTTAAAGTTTTTCTTATAGACCATGAGGACCAGGAATCTCTGAGATTAAGAAGTTCGATTCTTAAATTGAAGAATCCTCCCTTCGATTCTCCCGATATCCATTCCCACTGTTCTAATTGGCACTCACCCCCATCCTAATTCTCCTCAAATCCCACTCCTGTTTTTCAAGTCCCTCTCTACCTGGAACCCACGACTACTCCTCTTCCTCTCTCAAGAATACCTCCCTCTAATTCTGCAGCACCACTCTTCCCCACCCCTGTACTTGACACCCACAGAGCTCCCACCTTTTGTTCCTTGCATCCCTCACCCTAATTCCTCAAGACTCCAGCCACTGCCTTCCCAGGATCCCCACTCACTCCCCTCAGCCTTCCCCACCCAATTCCCCACCACTCTTTCTGGCATCCAACTCCAGTGATCACTCGCAATCCCAGCCACCGATTTCCTCAAACATCCCTCCCACTTTCACTGCCGCCCACTCCTGATGTTCCCGATGCCTTCATCCTAACCATGCAAGATCTCATGTTTCAGTGACACCCTTCTAGTCAAAAGTGTTAAAATGATTGCAAATTTTCAGTCTTTCCATCTGAAAGCTCCATGGTCACTGGGGAATTTTAGGCATGTGATACATCATTGAAAAAATTTGCATTGTAAATCCTAGGGGCACGATGTTAAAGTTCACAAGTGTAGTGGTTTGAGAACGTTTGAATATGTGACACTATTTTCAAAAGCTATATTTATTAAGGTCAAAGCCCTGCCTTGTTTTATAACTTTATCAAATTGTGGATGATTATATTAAATTGCACCTGAAACCTGGGCTCCCATATTTTATATATTAATGTAAAAACAACCTTTGGCAATTCTAAAATAACCTGAGGACTTGTAAAACTGTTCAAGGTAAAACAGTTGCTATGACTGTGTCAGAAATTAATCAAAGCCATGTGCTTTACTGGGACAATTTCACTTGATTCATTTCCTCTTGTTTTAGTTTGTCAATGCTCTTGTCCTCTTTGTTATATACACAAAATCAATTTGTTGAGCTTTACACCTTATCACAAAACAAAAGAACAAAGAACAAACCAGCACGGGAAACAGGCCCTTCAGCCCAACGAGCCCGCACCGCCACCCCGATGTTCCCACCTCTACCTGTGATCCCTGTCTATGTTTATAGATCTTTGGATTGAAACCAAATTTGAGACAATTTAGGGAGAATTTGTTCTGCCAATTAGCCTAAGAGCACTTTTTGGGATGTGGGAGGAAACTGGAGCACCCGGAGAAAACCCACGCAAGCACGGGGAGAATGTGCAAACTCCCACAGACACAGGCCCAAATCCATGTATCTGCACAGCACAGCGATAGTCACTGAGCTGTCGTGTTGCCCATCAAATGGTCCAGGTCAAGCGTACACTAACGACGTGAAGCACTAGGATACTCTCGAAAAAGATCCAAGAGCAGCCCTCTCACGACCCATCGCGTGTATGCCCCTCGTTAGACAACAAGGTGGACCAAAGCACCTGTAGGATAAAAACAAGTACATCAATATCATCATCTATTTACACACTTCCCAGGGACTCCCAAGGCTCATGATCCCTATTTTAAATCAGTTTTCTATACCCCTCCATTCCCATTCTGTTTGTGTGCCCATCTAAGTATTTCTTAAATATCTCCAGAGTACCTGCCTCCACCACTTTACTTGGTAGTACATTCCATACCCCCACAACCCTCTGTGTGAAAAAACTCCCTCTAACATCCAAATTATACCTTACCCCCCTCACCCTAAGTCTGTGACCCCTTGTGCTATATGAGTCCATCCTAGGAAAAAGCTTAACCGTGTTTACTCTATCTATACCCCTCATAATCCTGGACACCTCTATTAGAAGTGTCTTTCTATTAGAAAGTCTATGTCTTTCTAAGGAAAACAGTCCCAATTTGCCTGACCTCTCCTCATAACGCAGACCTTCCATACCAGGCAGCATCTTGGTAAACCTCCTCTGCACTGTCCCCAGAGTCTCCACGTCCTTCCGGTAGGAAGGCGACCAGAACAGGACACAGTATTCCAAATGAGGTCTAACTAACGTTTTATACAACTGCAACATTAAAGGCCACTTGTAATCTATACTCCTTCCTATAAAGGCTAGCATACCATATACTTTCTTCACAACCTTCTCCACCTGCTCTGCCACCTTCAGAGACTTGTGCACCTGCACCCCAGGTCCCTCTGCATTTCTATACTCTTAACAGGTCTACCCTTTATCATATACCTCCCCCCTACATTCTTTCTCCTGCAATGCATCACCTCGCATTTATCAGGATTGAATTCGATCTGTCCAAGCTCCCAGCCTATCTATGTCCTGCTGCATTGCCTGACAATGCTCCTCACTATCCGCAAGTCCAGCCATCTTTGTATCGTCTGCAAACTTGCTGATCACTCCACTTACTCCCTCTTCCAAGTCATTACATATATTACAAATAGAAGATGTCCCAGTACCGAGCCCTGCGGCACACCACTAGTGACCGACCTCCAGCTAGAAAAACACCCTTCCACCAATACTCTCTAGAACATAGAACATTACAGCGCAGTACAGGCCCTTCGGCCCTCGATGTTGCGCTGACCAATGTAACCAATTTTATGACCCTCTATCCTAAACCATTCCAATGCTATCCATATGCCTATCCAATGACCATTTGAATGCCCTTAAACTTGACGAGTCCACAACTGCTGCAGGCAGGGCATTCAACGCCCTTACTACCCTCTGAGTAAAGAACCCACCTCTTGCACCTGTCCTATAACTACCACCCCTTAATTTAAAGCGATGTCCCCTCATGCTATCCATCTCCATCTGAGGAAAAAGGCTCTCACTATCAACCCTATCTAACCTTCTGATCATCTTATATGTCTCAATTAAGTCACCTCTTAGCCTGCTTCTCTCTAATGAAAATAACTTCAAATCCCTTAGCCTTTCCTCATTAGATCTACCCATCATACCAGGCAACATCCTGGTAAACCTTCACTGCACCCTTTCCAATACCTCCACATCTTTCTTATAATGTGGTGACCAAAACTGTATACAATACTCCAAGTGCGGCTGCATCAGAGTTTTGTACAGTTGCAACATGACATCTCGGCTCCGAAATTCAATCCCTCTAACAATAAATACTAACACACTATACGCCTTCTTAACAACCTTATTAACTTGAGTACCAACTTTCAGAGATCTATGCACCTCTACACCGAGATCTTTCTGCTCATCTACACTACTAAGAGCCCTACCATTAGCCCTATATTCTGCACACATATTACTCTTACCAAAGTGAATCACCTCACACTTTTCCACATTAAACTCCATTTGCCACTTCTTGGCCCAGCTCTGCAACTTATCTATGTCCCTCTGCAACCTGTATCGTCCATCCTCACTGTCTACAACTCCTCTGACTTTGGTGTCATCAGCAAATTTACTAACCCACCCCTCTATACCCTCATCCAGGTCATTTATAAAAACAACAAACAACAGTGGCCCCAAAACAGATCCCTGAGGTATAGCACTAGTAACTAAACTCCAGGTTGAATATTTCCCATCAAGCACCACCCTCTGTCTTCTATCAGCTAGCCAATTCCTAATCCAAATTGCTATATCTCCCTCAATCCCATGCATCTGCATTTTCTGCAGTAGTCTTCCATGGGGAACCTTATCAAACGCCTGTCTCGTATTACTAAGCCAGTTACTTATTCATCTAGCTACCTGTCCTTGTATCCCATTAGCCTTGACCTTCTTGACTAACCTCCCATGAGGGACTTTGTCAAACGCCTTACTGAAATCCATATAGACGACATCAATGGTCCGCCCCTCGTCGACCGTTTTTGTCACGTGCTCAAAAAATTCTACAAGATTCGTAAGGCACGACCTCCCCTTAACAAATCCATGCTGCATATCCCTAATCAGATCGCAACGCTCTAAGTGCCTATACATCCTATCTCTAAGAATCCCCCCCAACAGCTTCCCTACCACTGACATCAAACTCACCAGCCTATAATTTCCAGGGTCATCCCTACTACCCTTTTTAAACAACGGTACAACATTAGCTATTCTCCAGTCCTCTGGCATCTCACTTATGTCCAAAGAAGAGACAAAGATTTGCATCAGAGACCCAGCAATTTCACCTAGCACCTCCCTAAGCAGCCTGGGATAAATGCCATCAGGTCCCAGAGATTTATCAGTTTTAATGCTACCTAGAAGCTCTAACACTTCCTCTCTCGGTATGGATATTTCCCTCAACTGGTCCACAGCTCCCTCAGAGATAGGACTGGTCAACAAGCCCCTCTCCTTCGTGAATATTGACGCAACGTACTCATTCAGGATTTCTCCCATTGCCTTGGGGTCTAAGCACAATTCCCCTCCTCTGAACCTAAGAGGTCCGATTTTTCCTCTAACCACCCTTTTATTCCTAACATAGGAGTGAAAAATCCTTGACCTGTATGTGAATTACAGACAATGCAAAACAAAAAGTGATGCCATTTGCATCGGAAAGATAATTCATTCAAGCACAGGCTCTTGCTGGGGCCGACACAAATGCCACTATGAATGAATTATGAAAGGCTTTTGCCTTGCAAAACAAGAGAGCTCCTCTGTGTGTGTGAGGGCCCAGGGTGCAGTCTCGCATAGAGTAATTCCGGGTTCAAATTATGGTAAGAGGTAAATTAATGTTTCCTGTTCTTTTGTAATTCACCGAATGGAGGTCAGTTTGATTGATCATTATCAATAGAAGAACTTTAATCAAATTTGCTAACAGACTCCATAGAGGAATTAATGATTGAATTCTGTAACCTCACCTGCAGCTAGGATTTTCTGCTCCTGCTGCAGTGAATGGGGATTTGGCTGAGTACCGAATTTTTCATTCTCGATGTCAGTGATAGCAGGGTGTGAATGGCTGCATGATTCCAACCAATATCATGTTGTTGAATCAGAGCCAATCACTAAGTTTTTCAACTGTAAAATCCTGTGACAAGAAATAAGAATAACACCAGGAGAATCGCACTCCCGTCTAAACAATCAGCTAACTTGCAACTGGCTACTGAGCCATTTCATTTCCGTTTGAAGCGCATAGATTAAATTCAAGTTTTACTCCCACATGTGACAGTTATTAAACTTAAGCAGAAAGAGACATGGATTTAGGCTTAAATTAAAGTTAGATCAGCCCACAAAAATATTCATAGAAATGCCTTTGGGTCTTTTACAAAGTTAAAAATAAAAATGTATATTCGGTAGTTCGCATCGGAGCAACTTTCAGTTTTTAGACAAGAAAACTCGATTTCACTGGTAACCGCAGACTACATTACTGAGGGATAAACTAAGTAATTATAATTAATTACAGGCAAAAATAACCATACTTGATCTCCCACCCCCACCAACAATTATTCTGAGTACTGTACATTTTGATGCCTTTTTTCTCTCTTTTATGACAATGATGTGAAAAATCAAATAAAGGCAGAGAGGGGAGAGACTGTTAAATGATTGAGCCTCACTTCATTTACTTGGCAGTTCAAATTGTTCATTTCCTTCACCATTCATCAGTATTTCGAACTCATGAGAGAAATTAGAAAGGCTTTAGCACGGGAGCCAGCCATTCAGGACCAAACATACAAGGGAGAAGTAACATTGTGCTGATTTCATTTGAAGTTCTGGCAAACTCTATAAACCAGCCATGTTATCATTAACCCCCATTGTGGTCATCAATAAGGTTAATACCAAAAGTTAATGAAAGGTCAATGGTTTCATGTCAGCCATAACTGCTGTCAAGTGTATTTGCTTCTTAGAAGCACCCAGGCGGCACAGTAGCACAGTGGTTAGCACTGCTGCTTCACAGCATCAGGCATAGAACATAGAACAATACAGCACAGAACAGGCCCTTCGGCCTTCGATGTTGTGCCGACCAAAATAAAAAGCAATGCCCCTCCAAACTAAACCATTCCCTTCTCTTCCATATACTTATCAATTAACCTCTTAAACGCCACCAAACTTGGCGCATCTACAACAGCTGCAGGCAGGGCATTCCACTCCCTAATCACTCTTTGAGTAAAGAACCTACCTCTGATATCCGTCCTATAACTCATACCCCTTAATTTAAAGCTGTGTCCCCTCGTGCTAGCTTTCTCCATCCTAGGAAAAAGGCTATCACTGTCCACCCTATCTAAACCTCTAATCATCTTATATGTTTCAATAAGGTCCCCTCTTAGCCGCCTCCTTTCTAACGAAAACAACCTCAAATCCCTCAGCCTCTCTTCATAAGACCTGCCCTCCATACCAGGCAACATCCTGGTAAACCTCCTCTGTACCCTCTCCAATGCCTCCACATCTTTCTTATAATGTGGGGACCAGAACTGCACACAATACTCCAAGTGCGGCCGCACTAGAGTTTTGTACAGTTGCAACATGATGCTGCGGCTCCGAAATTCAATCCCCCTACCAATAAAAGCTAAGACTCCATATGCCTTCTTAACAACTTTATCCACTTGACTGCCTACTTTCAGTGATCTATTGACACATACACCAAGATCCTTCTGTTCCTCAACACTATTAAGAGCCCTACCATTAGCCCTATACTCTACACATTTATTGTTCCTGCCAAAGTGCATTACCTCACACTTTTCCACATTAAACTCCATTTGCCACCTCTCGGCCCAGCTCTGCAACTTGTCCAAGTCACTCTGTAAACTAAAACACCCCTCTTCACTATCTACCACACCACCAACTTTAGTATCATCTGCAAATTTACTGATCCATCCCTCAATACCCTCATCCAGATCATTTATAAAAATTACAAACAGCAGGGGCCCCAGAACAGACCCCTGAGGCACACCACTCGTCACCGAACTCCACGATGAATATCTCCCATCAACCACCACCCTCTGTCTTCTATCTGCCAGCCAATTCCTAATCCAATTAGCTAAATCACCCTCTATTCCACACATCTGCATTTTCTGTAGAAGTCTTCCATGGGCCACCTTATCAAACGCCTTACTAAAGTCCATATATACTACATCAACCGCCTTACCCCCATCCACCTCTCTGGTCACTTTCTCAAAAAACTCAATGAGGTTAGTAAGGCATGACCTACCCTTCACGAAACCATGCTGACTGTCCCCAATCAATTCATTTCTCTCTAAATAACTATAAATCCTATCCCTAATAATTCTCTCCAATACCTTGCCCACAACAGAAGTAAGACTCACTGGCCTATAATTCCCTGGAAGGTCTCTCTTCCCCTTCTTAAACAATGGGACCACATTCGCTATCCTCCAGTCCTCCGGAACCACACCCGTAACCAACGAGGACCTGAAGATCAGAGCCAGAGGCTCTGCAATCTCCTCTCTTGCCTCCCAGAGAATCCTAGGGTAAATCCCGTCCGGCCCAGGGGACTTATCCAACTTCAAACCCTCGAGAATTTCTAACACATCCTCCCTATCTACTACAATACTTCCCAATTTGCAACCCTGTACCTCAGTGCTCTCCATAGCTACATTTCCAGCACTCTGCGTGAATACCGAAGAGAAATATTTATTCAGTGCCTCACCAATCTCTTCAGGCTCCACGCACAACTTCCCACTGCTGTCTATGACTGGCCCTAATCTTGCCCTAACCAATCTTCTATTCTTAACATATCGAAAGAAAGCTTTAGGATTCTCCTTAATCCTATCAGCCAACATCTTCTCGTGTCCCCTCTTAGCTCTCCTCAATTCACTTTTTACCTCCTTCCTGGCTAATCTATAGCTATCCATTGCACTATCTGAGCCTTCAAGCCTCATCCTAACATAAGCCTCCTTTTTCTTCTTAACCAGCAAATCAACTTTTTTCGTACACCACTCGGGTTTGATTTCCGATTTGGGTAGTGTGGAGCTCTGTGTGAAGTTTACACCTTCTCCCTGTGTCTGCATGGATTTCCTCCAGGTGCTCCGGTTTCCTCCCACATTCTGAAAGATATGCTGGTTGAGTGCATTGACCTGAACAGATGCCAGACTGTGACGACTAGAGGAATTGCACAGTGACTTCATTGCAGTGTTAATGTAAGCCTTATTTGTGACTAATAAATAAACTTTACTTTTACTTTACCATATATTGGACATGTGAAGTTGGACACGATCACAACCCCAAATAAGTTCACTGATGTTGGGAACTCCAACTTTTGATAGAGTCATAAAGGTTTACAGCATGAAATAGGCTCTTTGGCCCAACTTGTCCATGCCGATGGGCTGATATTAATAAAAAAACCTCCTAATTTAGCGCAGTTTTTTGCTGAATGATGCAGTTTATAATGTGTGTGAATTTGCCTCTCATTCCTCTTGCTGCTTTGCCACTGTAGCTGCATTGATTGCTCAAACTGTCCTTTGCATCATTCCATATTTACCTGTTTTATTTACCACAAGGAATCTGTTAAATCTGTTGAAGTCTGGCAATCTAGATTAGTCTCAACTCTTGGCTTTCAATTTAGAAAGAAACAGGCAATCTAAAATTCAGGATTAGGAAGCAGATCATTTTAACTTTATGAGACATAAAAAAAACTTGGCTGTGAAAGAGATGCTCAGTGATTGTTATTTGAGGCTGGGATTGTTGGTCAGGTATTGGGCCACCAGGCTGTTTTGTGTTGGAGAGATTAATATTAAATAATATTAATATTAAATGTTAATTGCTGAAAGTGTAAAAAACCTAGAGCTAAAAAATGTACATTTAATTCTGCACTTGACTATTTACATACAACAGTTGTTAAGCAAATAAGCTGGATGTGGTAGGGACCCAGTGTTTAATAGATCAAAGTGTAGAACTTTCTGCCACATTTTTGAAGTGACAGTGGTACGGGACAGGCAGATCAGCTTTCTGGACGGAATTGGTGAGTTAGATCCAGGTCCTGACTGTAACTCATCTTGAAGCTCACAATCATTTCCAACGGGGTGCCACGTACATACCCCTTCACTGCCAAAGGCCTGCTGCTCAAAGTCCAGCTACCTAACTCTCTCAACATTGGCTGTGCTCCCAGCCTTAAAACATGATTACCGTGAGATCACACAAGATACGAAGTTTGATAAACAAGTCCTAAACATTACACATTTTCAGCACCAAGTTTGGGAACAAACATGATATAAAATGAATAAATGCTATTTCCAATGGAGCATAGACATCATTCTTAACATTATGTTTCACAGTTGGTACGAACCTGTCCCCAACTTGACGTGGACCATTCTGAACATGGCTGCCGGTTACAGGTTTGGGAATTTGCTGGTTTCTTTCCAGACTGAGCACAGAAGCCTGGCGACAGATCCTGAAGTATTCCAGCTGCTGTTACCTTCTGACAACTGACCAGACGCCGCTGTGTACCTCCCCCACAGTGCTGAGAACAAGAGGACCAACTGCTCACAATCCACCTACAGATGGTCATTGCAAGAGACAGTAGTTGATCAAATGCAAGATGTCCTAATACAAAATCCCTGTTTAAATCTCTGTCTAACCCCTTTCCATTCCCCCTTGCACCATTTTACACTCTGTTTGCAATTACTGTTGGCTAGCAGAATAAATCATTCACCCCAAATCCTTTTGCATTTACTTCCTTATTTGATCTGCATAAATCATCATTTAACTACTTAATGAAATTCAGTTCCCTTGCAAGACATGTGAACTTATCAAGGTTCCCAACTGAAAATGTATGTATTCACCTATTACAGCAAGTTACCTAGACTTAGATTGCACTCGGACCTGAACTTACCACCTTGCATCTACTGAACTAACATTCACTGCAGAACTGTTGCATTTCAAATTTCTTCTTGAAGGTATTGATCCCAACACTAGATAATACCTAGATAATAAATCATGGCAATGACTTGACAAAGATCCTTGAAGAATATTACTCTTCAAAGCCACTGATCATTGCAGGATGGTTCAGGTTCCACCAAAGAAATTAAGTGGAAGATGAAAGCATTGTTTAGTTTTGCTCTAAGAGCTTTGTGTAGGCCAGAGCTCCTCGAATACATCTGCTACGTGTTACTTTGAATTTACATGTGCAAACCACTTAAAACCCCCAATGTCAGGGCATTGCAATTCACCCAATAGTACATTTCCTACATTATATGACAGCATATGGACCAATTACACTTTTCAATACCAGAATATTGATTATTTCCCAAAGTTATGAAAAATAATTATCATAACCCACAGATGTTTAGATTGTTTACTAACCGTGGTAGACAATCTCTTATATTACACGCAACTGCATGGATGTCTGGTTGAGGCTTGTCCTTACAATGGGACTTGTCAACTTCAATGCTGTTATCCCGTAGACACTTCAGTATTGGAAATTGCAAACCTTTATTGCCACAGGGTGCTGAGCATGGCATGAACTCACCGGTCAACCATTGGTAATCTAACACAAAAACATTGGAACTGAGGTTGCCTCAATAATGAATTCATTTCAATATCTAACTGAACAATGAATATTCTCTATACTGCTTCTAGATTTCTTTACTATTTTCACTTAACATCAAATATTCTTGTGACATTTCTGATGTCACTTATCATTTTATTGAATAATAAATACTGAAGTATTTCAAACAGCTTTGCTTCTGAATTCAACAAAATAATTAAATTAAAAAGGAATATACAGCACAGAAACCAAATAAATGTATCTGGGATTATTCTGGAAATATATAGGCTTCATTCATTCAACGAATTTAAGAGTTAAGTATTAAGATTGTGGGGGTGTAAAAAAGGTCACAACATGTGATACTGTTACAAACTGATAAAGTATCTTCACGGAATCATGAAATTATTATAATAAAAAACAAAATTAACGTTAGTCAATTATTGCCTTCCAAACTTACAACCACTACCACCTTGGAGGACAACAGCAGCACATGTACAGGAACATCATCAGTGCAAGTTCGTTTCCAAGACACACATTCCTGACTTGGAAATATATTGTCATTCCTTCACTGTCACTGGGTCAAAATCCTGGAACTTCCTCCTTAGCAGTACAATGGATGTACCTATACTGTATATACTGCAGCAGTTCAAGAAGACAACTCACCATCACCTTCTCAAGGGCAGTTAGGCATGAACAATAAATGCTGGTTTGGCTCTTGATGCCCATATCCCTTGAATGAATAAAACAAACATCTCATCCCATTTATTCTGAGGATCCAATGGAGAAACAGTTGACTCATCCATTAAATACTTCACATTGTCGTATTTCACTAGTTTTGAAAAGTCACTCAAAGAAAATGAAATTGATTCTAACTTAATAATCAAAGCAGGTACAAGTTCCCAAAGCATAATATCAGCTAACAAATCTGATTTAATTCCAACTCAAATCTCCAATAAGATTGGGGGCAGCAATTTTTAAACTCTGCTGCTAACATAAAATAGGTGAGATTTCTCTGACTAGTTCTTTTGTTTAGCTTTTGCGTTATTGTCCCATGATCTCAGATACATGGTACCTGATGCACGTCTCATAGTCCAACAATAATACAATATTCCAAGGATCTTAGACACCCTTCAGAGTTAGGCTTACAGTGTGACTGTAGTAGTCCACGAAGGTGGCTCACCACCACTTTCCCAGAGGCAATGAGGAATGGGTAATAAATGTTGTCCTAGCCAGTGACACCTACATCTCATGAATGAAGAAAAAGATAGCAATGATGGACCAGACCAAATTTTATTATAGAAAACATTTTTCAAAAGCAGTGAAGAATTTGGAGAAGAACATTATTTTGACAAGAGTTTGGATAGAGAATAGGATATGGATTAAGCTTGAAATCAAATTAGTTTAATATAAATCAGCCAATGTTTTTGTCTCACATCCAAAAGACTTGGAATGGAAGTCTGTCACAAGTCTATCATTTTGATAGGATGGCAGTGGGTTAGAGGCTGAACAATCTCTCTGACATCTGAGAATAAAGGGTGTGAATGGCTAAAGGATTCACATTCTTTATTCTCTCTATGGAGAGCTGTTAGCAGCCTTTCCCCCTGGTTTCAACGGTTATGACTCATCTTTCATTCCCTTCACCAGCAGTATTAGTATCTCCCACTTTCTATACCTTTTAGCTTTGACAAAGGGTCGTCTGGCCTCAAAACATCAATTCTTCTCTCTTCTTATAGATGCTGCCAGATCTGCTGAGATTTTCCAGCATTTTCTCTTTTGGTCTCTGATATCTGAATTCTGTCAACATTGTAGAAGGGTCAAGCAGACCCAAAACATTAACACTGTTTCTCTCTCCACTGATGTTGCCTGACTTGCTGAATTTGAATTTTCTGTTTTTGGTTCTGAATTTTATTAATATTAGTATAAGTTAGATGAAAAGAAATACACTTGAACTGATTGTCCGGTGTTACAGGGCAAAGAACAAAGAACAAAATAGCATGGGAAACAGGCCCTTCGGCCCAACGAGCCCGCGCCACCACCCCAATGTTCCCACTTACACCCGTGATCCCTGTCTACGTTTACAGATCTATGGATTAAAAACCAAATTTGAGACAGTTTAGAGAGAATTTGTTTTGCCAATCAGCCTAAGAGCACATCTTTGGGATGTGGGAGAAAACCCATGCAAGCACGGGGAGAATGCACAAACTCTCACAGACACAGGCCCAAATCTTTCTGCACAGCACAGCGATAGTTACTGAGCTGTCGTGTTGCCCATCAAATGGTCCAGGTCAAGCGTACACTAACGACATGAAGCACTAGGATACTCTCGAAAAATCCAAAAGCATCCCTCTCACGACCCATCGTGTGTATGCCCCTTTGTTAGACAACAAGGCGGACCAAAGCACCTGTAGGATAAAAACAAGTACATCAATATCATTGTCTATTTACACACTTCCCAGGGACTCCCAAGGCTCATGATCCCTATTTTAAATCAGTGTTCTATATCTCTCCATTCCCATTCTGTTCATGTGCCCATCTAAGTATTTCTTAAATAACTCCAGAGTGCCTGCCTCCACCACTTTACTTGGCAGCTCATTCCATATCCTCACCAAACTCTGTGTGAAAAAACTCCCTCTAACATCCAAATTATACCTTACCCCCCTCACCCTAAGCCCGTGACCCCTCGTGCTATTTGAGTCCATCCTAGGAAAAAACTTAATCCTGTTTACTCCAGCTATACCCCTCATAATTTTGTACACCTCTATTAGATCTCTAAGTCTATGTCTTTCTAAGGAAAACAGCCCCAATTTGCCTAACCTCTCCACGTAACTCAGACCTTCCATACCAGGCAGCATCCTGGTAAACCTCCTCTGCACTCTCTCCAGAGTCTCCACGTCCTTCCGGTAGTAAGGTGACCAAAAGTGGACGCAGTATTCCAAATGAGGTCTAACTAATGTTTTATACAACTGCAACATTAAAGGCCAGCTCTTGTACTCTATACCCCTTCCTATACAGGCTAGTATACCATATGCTTTCTTCACAACCTTCTCCACCTGCTCTGCCACCTTCAGAGACTTGTGCACCTGCACCCCCAGGTCCCTCTGTGTTTCTATACTCTTAATAGGTCTACCCTTTATTATATATCTCCCCCCTACATTCTTTCTCCAGAAATGTATCACCTTGCATTTATCAGGATTGAATTCCATCTGCCATCTATCTGTCCAAGCTACCAGCCTATCTATGTCCTGCTGCATCGCCTGACAATGCTCCTCACTATCCGCAAGTCCAGCCATCTTTGTATTGTCTGCAAACTTGCTGATCACTCCACTTACTCCCTCTTCCAAGTCATTTATAGGGCAAAGAACATTGAGGTTAAAGCAGGGTTATTATTCAGGTATTGCAAATCTTTGTTGTCCCCTCTCTATTAGCTATTTATTCCTACTGGAATATAGAAATTAGGATTTTTAATAGTCCTTCAAGTGTGCTCTAGTCAATTCTACACAAATTTAATATAAATTCCCTGAATTTCAATTTCATTTCTCCAGAAATGAATCAGTGCTATATTTGTATTGTAACATGGTCTTATTTACTGTTGAGTTGCTTTTAATGATTTATATTGTAATATTCCTCAGTTCTCTCCAACCTGTTTATTTTTATAGGAATTTGCCTTTGTTTATCCCGTCAAAATGTAACCAGCTATTTATGAATATTTAAGTTACTTGATTGTAAAGGGCTCTGTGATGTTGAAAGGTTCTGAAAAACTATGGTGGAATTCTCTGGCCTTCCCGTGATGTGTTTCTTGTGATGGGAGACATTGACTCGTTCACCGATAGTGGAGTCTTCTGGCCCTGCCACAACGAAAGGAAATTCCAATTGACTGTGCCCCCATGCTATTGGGAAACCTGCAGGGAGGGCGTGCCTTCCTACACCATGAAAGGCCTGTATATAGTGCAACTTTTGTTTTATAATGGGATGAGGGTGTCATTGGCCATCATTTGCTGCTCATACCTCATCGCCCGAGAAATTGATGGTAAGCCACCTTCTGGAACTGTTGCAGTCCCTGAAATGTAGGTACATCCACAGTATGATAGGGGGGGGAGTTCCAGGATTTTGACCACACAACAGTGAAGACACAGTGATATAATTTCAAGTCAGGATGATGTGCAACTTGGAGAGGTACTGGCAGGTGTTCCCATGTATCTGCTGCCCTTGTCTTTTTAAATGCTAGAAATCAGTTTTGAAAGGTGCTATTGAAGGAGCCTTGATGAGTTGTTGCAATGCATCTTGTGTTTGCAATCACTACTGCTATTTTATGTTGGTGGTGGAAGGAGTGAATGTTTTAAGCTGGTGGATGAAATGGTGATCAAGAGCTCCTGAATTGTATTGAGATTCTTGACTGTGGTTGGAGTTGCACTTATCCAAGCAGATGGAGATTAATTTTCCACACTTCTGACTTGTGCCTTATAGATGGTGGACAGGCTCTGGGGGTCAGGTGATGAGTTGCTCAGTGCAGGATTGCCAGTCTGTGACCTGAGTGATTGTATTAAGTTTCTAGTTAATGCCCAGTATGTTAGTTGTGCAGGACTCAGTGGTAGTACTGTTCAACATGAAGTAAATATAGGTAGATTCTCTCTCATTGGAGATGGTCGTTGGCACCACACAAGTTCCAGGCAATGTCATTTGCCACTTATCAACCCAAGCCTGGATATTGTCCACGTCTTTATACATTTGGACATGGACTGCTTCAGCTTGTGAGGAGCTGCAAATGGTACTGAACACTATTAATCAATTAATTTATTAATTCACATTTGAAGCTGGAAAAGTCAGTCAAAAGTGGCAAGATTGTGTCATAATAGACCTACACATTAGGCAAAGTGTTTGTTAAATGCTGTTATCTCACACCAATCATCACAACATAATCCACAGAAACATAAAAAATAGGAACATGCTGACCTTCAAACCTGCTCCACCATTTAACATAATCCTGGCTGAGCCTCTATATAATGCCATACTTTCCATACCTCTTGACAACTTTAGTATCTAGAAGTTAATTTATTTCCTTTGCAAATTTTCTGTGGTAAAAAATTCCACAGGTTCTTTATGGAGTGAAAACATTTCTGCTCATCTCAGTCCTAAATATCCTGTCCCACATCCTGAGAGTGAGACCTTTTGTCCTAGAACCTTTCCCCTATCCGCAGCCAGAGGAATCAACATAGTTGTATTCAGTCACTCCAGTCCTGTCAGAATCTTACATTTTATCAATGAGATTATCTCTTGTTTTTCTAAACTCCAGTGCACACAAGCCCAGTGATCCCAATCTCTCCTCCTATGACAATCCTGCCATCCCAGAAGTCTGGTATGAAAAGACAACATTTCTGTGTTTTTTAATATTCCAACATTCTTTAGTAATTATTTGGCATGGAAGAGATGGAGAATGTCCTTAGTAACTTTGAGGGAATATGCTTTAAATCTACTTCTTGTCAATCCAGTGGGAGGACAATGCCACATGAATATGTCATTAACGTTTTATATAAGAAACATACCTGCTATCTCCAGTGTAACCTGTAACGTGAGGATTCCTGCTTCATTTTGAGTAATGCAGCTATAATCACCTCCATGTCCCTTTGTGATGGTGAAGATCTGAAGGATCTGTTGGGAAGCGAGGATTTGATATTTCTGTCCTAAACCAGTGTTTATGCGTTTGCCATTATGTAGCCAGCTGATGCTGGGTTTTGGATAACCTTTAACAGGACAGCCTGAAATGGAAAATGATAATTAACAGAACCAATGTTTTGGCATTACAAACATTGGCACCATTCGATCATATTTCAGTCTTAATTCCCATTCCTATTCAGCACATCAAAATCATTCATTTCCTAAAATTGTTACTTCCAAAAACTCTTGGTTGATGTTCTGACAAATTCTTCATTAGCTCATAGCACTGGTGTGGACCAAAAGCACATAACGTTGGTATAGACCAATAACGCATAGCATTTATGTGGACCAATAGTGCGCAGCATTGGTGTGGACCAATAAAACACAGTGTTGGTGTGGACCAATAGTGTGCAGCGCTGGTGTGGATCAATAGCTCACAGTGCTGATAGGTACCAGTAGCTCACAGTGCTGATGTGGACCAATAGCACACAGCACTGGTAGGGACCAACAGATCACAGTGCTGGTGTGGACCAATAGGACGCAGTGCTGGTGTGGACCAAAAGCACATGGTGTTGGTGTGGACCAATAATGTGCAGCGTTGGTGTGGACCAATAGTGCACAGTGTTGGTGTGGACTAACAGCTCACAGCGCTGGTACGGACCAACAGATCACAGTGCTGGTGTAGACCTGTAGGACACAGTGTTGGTGTGGACCAATAGTGCGCAGTGTTGGTATGGACCAATAATACACAGTGTTGGTGTGGACCAATAGCACACAGCACTGGTAGGGACCAACAGATCACAGTGCTGGTGTGGACCTGTAGGACACAGCGCTGGTGTGGACCAATAGTGCGCAGCGTTGGTGTGGACCAATAGTGCGCAGCGTTGGTGTGGACTAATAGTGCGCAGCGTTGGTGTGGACCAGTAGTGCGCAGCGTTGGTGTGGACCAATAGTGCGCAGCGTTGGTGTGGACCAATAGTGCGCAGCGTTGGTGTGGACCAATAGTGCGCAGCATTGGTGTGGACCAATAGTGTGCAGCATTGGTGTGGACCAATAGCTCACAGTGCTGGTAGAGACCAACAGATCACAGTGCTGTTGTAGACCTGTAGCTAACAGCACTGGTGTAGACCAATAGCTCACAGCAACTGGTTTGGACCAATAGCACACAGCAACTGTTTTGGACCAATAGCACACAACACCGGCGTGGACCAATAGCTCACAGCGTTGGTGTGGTCCAATAGTTCACATCACTGTTGTGGACCAATAGCACGCAGCCTGGAGTAGACCAATAGGACGCAGCACCGATGTGGACCAATAGCTCACAGCGTTGGTGTGGACCAATAACACGCAGCACTGGTGTGTCAGTACTTTGATTATGAGTGACGTCCTGATTGCCAGAACTTCTCGTATAACAATTGTTGCTGCAAAACTACAAACAAATTGACTCAGATATAACTAATTGCAAGCGAACCAAACTTTCCAAGGTTCAGATAATAATCTTTGCGGTCGTCACTTGATGAGGTTTTATGCAACTGAAGGTCACATAATTCATTATCCTGAAATATCTCCAAGCAGAACTGGTGCCACTTTGGGAAATGTTCACATTTACTGCCCTAAGTTATGAGCCAATTAAATTATTTTAATTCAAATCACATCCATAGTCATCTGAATTTACAACTTTCTTGCAGATTTTGAACAGAAATCATTAACAAAAGAATAGAATGTCCGATCAGGAGGAACAGTAATCAGCAAAGGAAATTTCTTCATATTGACATTAGTGCTCAAACACAAACAGAACAGGCTGTAGATTGCCATTCCTGTTATCCTGTGCCTCAGATGAACATTATGCCTTTTGCACAATGATGCAATTCCCACCCATCAATCCACACCATTGAGCCATTGTGGACACACCTAAACACAAAGATTCACCCCACCTATTGATTAACAGGAGATCCCAATGCTAGAGGAGTTGCAAAACACTGTCAAACCACGTCCCTATTTAATGATTACCATTCATTCACATTTGGCTGTCAATTTCTGACTTTGTCACACAAATTAATTGTTACAATTAACATTTAGCTTAATATATTTATATAACTCATTGCTTGTGGTAACATGGTGGGTATTTGTGTTTAAAGACATAGGAATTCCAAATTAATTCCAGATCATATAATTTTGTGAAGTTAAAATTCACAGCCTCGCAGTTTGGAGCAAGTTTTCTATATGTACAGTGAAGGATTTCTTTACATTTGCAAAGATCATATAGGATGTATTGATAGCAATGCCAAAGTCTCTTCCCATTTAAATAATGGGATGCCTTCCCATTTATCCAACCAAAATGCATTGCCTCACACAAATGTGTTATCCACGTTAGACTCCATCCGCCATATATTGGCCCACTCTCCTAACATATCTCTATCCATTGGTCAGTTTCCTATTTCCTCATTGCAACTTACTGTCCTGCCTATTTTTATGTCGCTCTATATCCAAGTCATTAATTTAGATTGTAAATAGCTGGAGCCCAAGGACCGAAGTCCATGGTTCCCTATTAGTTACTTCTTGTCATCCACCAAAAAAAATTCATCACGTCTTCAAGCATTTGGTTTGTATATCACAAAAGAAAAGTGTGGCTTTTTCCAGATGTGATTCTTATTATTAATAATAATGACTCTAAAAAAATGGAAGCTATTTTACAAGCACCACATCCAAAGAATGTGATGTAATTGAGGTTCTTTCTACGGTTAGCAAATGATTAACTTTGTTATATTATTGATGCTATTGCATAATTTACTGTGTGTGAAACAGTAATGGGTCTAAATAACAGAATCTGAGCAAGCAAACAAGGATGCCAAAGATGTTTTGCAGAAGCCTTTAGTATTGGTTCATTTTAATCTGAAGCTACCATTACTGTTTGCTTATGATGCTTCACTTTATGGAGTGGGGGCAATCGCTTCATATGTTATGCTTTTAGAAGGAGAACAACCAATAGATTTTGCTTTGTGTACTCTGACTAGTTCTGATTCTAGCTATGCTCAGCCAAAGGAGTATAATTTTTGGCATACTTATTTGGTCGTCATTTCACACTATTGACTGATCATTGACCCTCAAGTACTATTTTAGGGCAGTATAAAGACATCCTTGTTAGCTGCTAGTCATGCAATGAATCAACTCCAGCCTCCCAGATTGCCTGCATCCACTATAGTTTGCCTATTGCCACAACAGGTCCATAGCAGATGCCAGGTTCCTGGCCCTGCACTCAACCCTGGGACACCTGGATAACAAAACACCTATGTTAAATTCCTATATATTGACTACAGCTTAGCCTCCAACACCATTATTTCCACGCAACTCATCTCCAAACCCCGTTGCCTGGATCTCAGTTCCTTCCTCTGCGACTGGATTCTGAATTTCCTAACCCACAGACCACAATCAGTAAGGACAGGCAACAACACTTCCTCCATGATCATCCTCAACACTGCTGCACCACAAAACTGTGTCCTTAGCCCCTTACTATTCTCCTTATGCATGTACGACGGTGTAACCAATTCCCCTCCAATCCGATTTTCAAGTTTGCTGATGACACCACCATGGTAGGTTGGATCTCAAACAATGATGCGACAGAGTACAAGAATGAGATAGGGAATCTGGTGAACTGGTGCAGTAACAATAATCTCCTCCTCAACATCAACCAAATGGAGCAGATTGTCACTTCAGAAAGTGTAATGGAGAACATGCCCTGACTGCATTAACAGGGACAAAGTAGAAATGGTTGAAAGCTTCAAGTTCTTAGGTGTCCAGAACACCAACAACCTGAACTGGTCCCCCCATGCCAACACTATAGTTAAGAAAGCCCACCAACACCTCTACTTTCTCAGAAGACTAAGGAAACTTGGCACGTCCACTATGACTTTTGCCAGATGCATCATAGAAAGCATTCTTTCTGGTTGTATCAGAGTTTGGTATGGCTCCTGCTCTGCCCAAGACCGCAAGAAACTACAAAAGGTTATGAATGAAGCTGAGTCTATACACAAAACAGCCTCCCACCCACTATCACTGTCTATACTTTCCGCTGCCTCAGAAAAGCAGTCAGCGTAATTAAGGATTCCATTCACTCCAGACATTCTCTCTTCCATCTTTTTCCATTGGGATAAAGATACAAAAATCCAAGGTCTCATATCAAACAACTCAAGATCAACTGCCATCACACTTTTGAATGGACTTACCTTGCATTAACTTGATCTTTCTCTGCACCCTAGCTATGACTGTAACATTACATTTTGCACTTCTCCATCACTATGAATGGTATGCTTTGTCTGTATAGCACGCGAGAAACAATATTGATATATATGACAATAATAAATCAAGTCAAATCTATTGCAAAGTTGGTCACTGAACTTATTTACATATCCCTATAATATGAAGTCAAAGTGTCATGCTGATGTTGATGTATTATCACATTTACGCTTACCTATTGAGCAGATGCCACCAACTAATTTTGCTAATGTTCTTTATTTTTTGGTAGTAAATCTTTTGTCTGTGACAGTTTCTCATGTTCACAGACATACCAGAAGCAAACAACACCCACTTTTGTGTACAGCAGTTAAAGGGACAAGATCTGGAGAGAAAACTAGCCAGTGAAGCTGGAGAGTTCCACAGGGGTTCTCTCTCTAGAATGGATACACTGCCAAATACTCATCAAATTCTACCCAGTGCCTTCATTTACTGACTCTATCTCAGTTACAGAAACAAAGCCTCACCCACTCATCCATTTCTGATCCTATCTTCTCTCCACTTTGCCTGACCATGAGTGGCAACAATTAATAAGCAAGGCATGAGTATGTATGCATATAGAACATAGAACACTACAGCACAAACAGGCCCTTCGGCCCACAAGTTGTGCCGATCATATCTATACTTACCAGGCCATAGAACTATCTGTCACTCCCAATCCCATTAAATCCCACGTACTCATCCAGAAGTCTCTTAAAAGACCCCAGCGAGTTCGCCTCTACCACCACTGACGGCAACCGATTCCATTCACTCACCACCCTCTGAGTGAAAAACTTACCTTTAACATCTCCTCTGTACTTACCCCCCAGCATCTTAAACCTGTGTCCTCTCGTAGCGACCATTTCAGCCCTCGGAAATAGCCTCCGAGAATTCACCCTATCTATTCCTCTCAACATCTTATAAACCTCTAACACCTTAAATAAATGCCATAAAATACACCACTTACCAATTAGAACACTGCTTCCAGAACTCAACACTTCTTTATTTCCTGGAACAGTAGCGAATATTGCGTAAACATTTGACCCAGTGAGTGCAAACTGTCGGACCAAGTCCTTTGAATCTTGAGAGATTCTCGGTAGATCTAGAATGTATTAAATATTGATTAGAATGCGTTTAACTGAAAGGATGGCAGAAAACAGACTGCTAATGATATATGGCATAATGTTACTAAGCTGTGCTACCTGTCACATTGGAATTCAAAAACTATATCTATGTATTTTATAATGAAATCATAAACTGATCAAGACATTCAGCACCCCTGCAGTGTTGAGTCAAACTGACTTCTTCACATCAAGCAGCCAAAATAACCATGAATATCATGAAAAGCCTTCAATAGAAACAGTAAGTCAAAGAATATCAACTACCACAAAATATCAGAATGAAGGGTTTAGAATATAGTGTTTATATCGTGACTTTATGTTATCAAATTAAATGGACAAAAGGAATATGGCAGGGAAAAGTCAGAACAAAATGAGAAAATGTGGGAAGAGCAGGATACAGGGACAGGAAAGCTGTAGGAAGGGAGAGAAAGGGGGCAGACAGGAATTGTGGTGGGGGTAGAGTGGGGAAGGAGTTAGGAAGGGTATGGGGTTGTAAAGAGGAGCAAGTAAGGCAGGATGATGAAAGAAGGGAGGGTGAAGTAGGGAGGAAGAAGAACATAGAACACAGAACATTACAGCGCAGAACAGGCCCTTCGGCCTTCGATGTTGCACTGACCAATTAGGAACAAACAGTGACCTTCTAACCTAAACCATTCCCCTTTCATCCATAAACTTATCTACTAACCTCTTAAACGCCACCAAACTTGGCGCATCTACAACTGACGCAGGCAAGGCATTCCATACCCTTACCACCCTCTGGGTAAAGAACCTACCTCTGACATCTGTCCTAAAACCACCACCCCTTAATTTATAGCTATGTCCCCTCGTGCTAGCTTTCTCCATCCTAGGAAAAAGCTATCACTGTCCACCCTATCTAAACCTCTAATCATCTTATATGTTTCAATAAGGTCTCCTCTTAGCCGCCTTCTTTCTAACGAAAACAACCTCAAATCCCTCAGCCTCTCCTCATAAGACCTTCCTTCCATACCAGGCAACATCCTGGTAAACCTCCTCTGTACCCTCTCCAATGCCTCCAAATCTTTCTTATAATGTGGGGACCAGAACTGCACACAATACTCCAAGTGCGGCCGCACTAGAGTTTTGTACAGTTGCAACATGACGTTGCGGCTCCGAAATTCAATCCCCCCACCAATAAAAGCTAAGATTCCGTATGCCTTCTTAACAACCTTATCGACTTGATTGCCAACTTTCAGGGATCTATGCACACATACACCAAGATCACTCTGTTCATCAACACTATTAAGAGTCCTACCATTAGCCCTATACTCTACACATTTGTTATTCCTGCCAAAGTGAATTACCTCACACTTTTCCACATTAAACTCCATTTGCCACCTCTCGGCCCAGCTCTGGAACTTGTCCAAGTCTCTCTGCAAACTATAACACCCCTCTTCACTATCTACCACTCCTCCGACTTTGGTGTCATCCGCAAATTTACTAATCCATCCTTCAATACCCTCATCCAGATCATTTATAAAAATTACAAACAGCAGGGTCCCCAAAACAGATCCCTGAGGTACACCACTAGTAACCGAACTCCACGATGAATTTCTCCCATCAACCACCACCCTCTGTCTTCTATCTGCTAGCCAATTCCTAATCCAATTAGCTAAATCACCCTCAATCCCATACATCTGCATTTTCTGCAGAAGCCTTCCATGGGCCACCTTATCGAACGCCTTACTAAAGTCCATATATACCACATCAACTGCCTTACCCCCATCCACCTCTTTGGTCACTTTTTCAAAAACTCAATAAGGTTAGTAAGGCACGACCTACCCTTCACAAAACCATGCTGACTATCCCCAATCAATTCATTTCTCTCTAAATAACTATAAATCCTATCCCTAATAATTCTCTCCAATACTTTGCCCACAACAGAAGTAAGACTCACTGGCCTATAATTCCCTGGAAGGTCTCTCTTCCCCTTTTTGAACAATGGGACCACATTCGCTATCCTCCAGTCCTCCGGAACCACACCCGTAACCAACGACGACCTGAAGATCAGAGCCAGAGGCTCTGCAATCTCCTCTCTTGCCTCCCAGAGAATCCTAGGGTAAATCCCGTCCGGCCCAGGGGACTTATCTAACTTCAAACCCTCAAGAATATCTAGCACATCCTCCCTATCTACTTCAATACTTTCCAGTTTGCAACCCTGTACCTCAGTGTTCTCCACAACTACATTTACATCTCCCTGCGTGAATACCGAAGAGAAATATTTATTCAGTGCCTCTCCAATCTCTTCAGGCTCCACGCACAACTTCCCACTGCTGTCTATGACTGGCCCTAATCTTGCCCTAACCAATCTTCTATTCTTAACATATCTAAAGAAAGCTTTAGGATTCTCCTTGATCCTATCAGCCAAAGTCTTCTCGTGTCCTCTTTTAGCTCTCCTCAACTCACTCTTTAGCTCCCTCCTGGCTAATCTATAGCTATCCATTGCACTAACCGAGCCTTCAAGCCTCATCCTGACATAAGCCTCCTTTTTCCTTTTAACCAGCAAATTAACTTTTTTAGTACACCATGGTTCCCTTACTCGACCATTTCCTCCTTGCCTGACAGGGGCATACTTATCAAGGACTCGCAGTAGCTGCTCCTTGAATAAGCTCCACATTTCAGATGTTCCCAGTCCCTGTAGTTTCCTAGTCCAACCTATGCACCCTAATTCCCTCCTTATGGCCTTATAATTACCATTCCCCCAGCTATAACTACTGCCCCCAGCTTCATGCCTATCCCTATCCATCACTAAGGTGAACATAACCGAATTGTGGTCACTATCACCAAAATGTTCACTAACTTCCAAGCCTAACACCTGGTCTGGCTCATTGCCCAGCACCAAATCCAATGTAGCCTCACCTCTAGTTGGCCTATCTACATACTGAGTCAAAAAACCTTCCTGCACACTTTGTACGAAAACTGACCCCTCTAACGAGCTATAGCTATAGCTATTCCAATCAATATTAGTAAAGTTAAAGTCCCCCATAACAATTACCCTATTACTTTCACTCCTGTCCAGGATCGACTTTGCAATCCTTTCCTCTACCTCTCTAGAACTTTTAGGAGGTCTATAAAAGACTCCCAACAGGGTGACCTCTCCTCTCCTGTTTCTAACCTCAGCCCATACTACCTCAACAGACAAGTCCTCATCAAACTTCCTTTCTGTCACTGTGATACAGTCTTTAACTAATAATGCCACTCCTCCCCCCCTTCTACCTCCTTCTCTACTCCGACTGAAGCATTTGAACCCCGGAACCTGCAACAACCATTCCTGTCCCTGCTCTATCCATGTCTCTGAAATGGCCACAACATCAAAGTTCAGGTACTGATCCAAGCTGCAAGTTCCTCCACCTTCTTGCATTAAAGTATACGCATTTCAAACCATGCCCTACTCCACCCGTACGCTGCTGTGCTTTACAGTTCTCATCTATGACCCCCCTATTCTCGTCCCTCTTAACATCCAAACTACTCAGGATCCCACCCCCCCTCTGAATCAGTTTAAACCCCCCTGCATAGCCTTTGCAAATTTTCCCCCCAAGATATTGGTTCCCCTCTGGTTCAGGTGTAGACCATCTCTCTTGTAGAGGTCCCACCTACCCCAGAATGAGCCCCAATTGTTCAAGAACCTGAACCCCTCCCTCCTGCACCATCCCCGCAGCCACGAGTTCAAACATTCCCTCTCTCTGTTCTTCTCTAAACTATCCCGTGGCACAGGCAAGAGTCCAGAGATAACCACTCTGTCTGTTTTGGCCCTAAGCTTCCACCCCAACTCCATAAATTTCTGTTTAATATCCCCTTCCCTTGTCCTACCTACATCATGAGTCCCTACATGAACTATGACTTGGGGCTGACTCTCCTCTCCCTTAAAAATCAGCCCTGAGTCCCATTTATTACTATTTACTCTCCTCTCCGTACCAATTTATAGGGTCAGAGAGAAAACCTACGACTACCGGCAAGCCTCCTAATGACGACTTCCGGTTTCCGGTTAGTTTAAAAAAATGGCAAAAAACTACCACCGCTCGCTACTTTAACTGAAAAGAAAATGTTAAAAATTACTTAACACTCGAACTTTACACTCGCCCAAATCGCTGCCTCTCCGTGCTGCTCCACAGGAACAATCAAGGAACAATCAGGAAGAAAAAGAAGGGTTGGTGGGGATTATGAGGTGGGGGGAGAAATGGCAAGGTGGCTGGGGTATTGAAAGTGAGCTAGAACATCCTGGTGGAACCTTGAGATATACAAGCAAAATATTACAGAAAAAATCTACAGGCTACCCATGAACAGTTTATGGAAACCCCAGAATCAGCTGATAGTGGGAATGGAGGTAGAGAGTTGGTGTGGGAGAGAGTGATAACAAAGCTGAGTGTTGCCCCTAATCACTGGAAATTGATAATAATTACTGATTAATTAAGTTTGATGCCCTGAAGGAATGTGCTTCATACCTTGTAAAAGCAATCGTGTGGTTGCTGTCACTTGACCAAGAATGTTTGATGCATGACAAGAATATGATCCCTGATTTAACAAAGTGACATTAATTATTGAGAGATCTCCATTCTGGAAAACCTGAGCATTTCCACCAAATGGACCGAGCTCCTTTGTCCAGATGACACTTGGCTCAGGAATACCTAGAAAACAAGAAGGTTACAAGAAAGGAAATTAAATATTGCTTCTTAAATTTTGAGGAAAAAATATAAAGATGTTTTGCTGCATGTGCAAACTGCAATATGTTACAAAGAAGTAAGAACAAAGAATACCACAGCACAGGAAACAGGCTCTTCAGCCCAAAAGCCCGCACCTCCATTTTAACATTGTGAATGCCTTCTTCTACCTATGACCTTTGTCCATGCCTACTAGACTCCACAATAAAGGAATTATAACCAGATTGAGGGATGACTAATTTAAGGACAATTTGTTAACACCAATCAGCCTAAGAGCACGTTTTTGGGGTGTGGGAGGAAACCGGAGCACCCAGAGAAAACCCATGCAAGCACGGGGGGAACATGTAAACTCCCACAGACACAGGCCCAAATCCATGTATCTGCACAGCAAAAAGTGATAGTCACTGAGCTGTCGTGTTGCCCGTCAGCTGGTCCAGTTTAAGCATACACTAACGACGTGAAGCACTAGGCAACTCTCGAAACCACATCCAAGAGCAGTCCTCGCACGACCCACCGTATGTGTGCCCTTGTTGGACAACAAGGCGGACCAAATCACTGTGGATATAAGAAAAAAAGACATCAATAAACATACACAACTTATACAGACATTCACGGAATCCCCAGAAGCTCAAACGTAAGACAGGTGAGCCATAAAATATTTTGGGACGTCCATAGGAATCTATTGATTCCCAGGAATGTCCTGAGGCTCTTGATCCTTATTTAGAACAATTTTTTGTATCCCTCCATCTCTAGTCCACCATGTGCCTATCTAGGTAAGCCTTAAACAACTCTAGCGTGCCTGCCTCTCCCACCCTAATTGGCAGTGCATTCCAGGCCCCCACAACCCGCTGTGTGAACAACCTCCCTCTAACATCTGAATTATACCTCGCCCCTCGTAATTTTCGTATCCAATCAAAGGGAAAGCTAAATAGTCAATTAAATCAGATCCATCTGAATGTGTGGCTTTGTATTTCCTCACGTAGCAAATGAATGAGTTTCTCGATCTTTCTGAGTTGGTTTCTCTCTAACCATTTACTCAGTCAATAATTCCCACATTAATGTTATTGGATATTTCAGCACTTGTCACGTTACTACAAAGAAATTGAAAGGAGAATGTGTTGGCCAATGTGCCCACTTCTGAATTTTGTGATTAATTTGCTATTCTTTCTGGAACTTCTAGAGCCATATTATACTGTTTTTGTGGTCAATGTTATTAAAAAGCAGGGTATCTGAACATGAACAGTTATCAGATATATCATCTGTATATTTAGAAATGCTGTCACTATGAATAGTGCTTTAAAATACATTATTCATTAACCATTTGAGAGTTTAAGTAAAAGTTCAACTGCTGAAGATTGCAAATGTTCAGTATCTTTTTTAAAGATTGCTATTGCCCTGGAACTCTCACTCCCCAATTCTTTATACAACATATACCTTCACAATTCTAAAATCTATATTGAGGAGAAAAAGTACTCGAAGGTCACACATCCTGCATCCTGAACTAAAACAGCTCGAGTCCTGACCAGAGAGAAACATGGAATCCAGTAACATTTTAAAATATATTTATAGTCATTGTTGCCATGATGATCAACCTAATCCTGGAAGTGAATAGTAAAAGATTCTAACATTGGTTATCTGTATAGCAGGACAGAATGGTTTGTGTCGGATGTATTTACAGAACCCACATGTTCAAACGGATACATTGTTCCTTCTAGCAGCTTGAGGTATTAGTAAATGAAGGGGCAGGTGACAGCTCTGCAAATCTGGACATCAGCAGCAGCTGGTTGCAGGTAGAATTCGTTGAGCTGAGTTTCCCCAAAGTTAAATTCCTGCAAAGTAAGGGAGAGGAAAGAAGTGCATCATCAATGTGACCCCTTGTGTGGAGGAGTCGGCACCTGTCAGGCACAGACACAATGGGTGAGATTTTCTGTACCCTCTCCTCACACCTTCCTGCCCCTTGGTGTATTTTGTAAAGACAAAGATAGCTTGCCACTAGTCAGTGATGGGATCTTCTGGTCTCACTATTATCAATGGGTTTTCCTGTTTTTTGCACCTCCACCACTAGGAAACCAATGACTGAGGATTGCCACTGGTGGGATCAGAAAGGCTGGAAATTTTCAGTCAATCTAGCAGATTTACATTGTAAAGGGTCACAGTAATGCGAGGCACAAAGAGAGATAGAATCATTCACATTCCAACAGATTGTCAGTGAAACCCTGCCAAGGGGGATAGAGCTAACTCCTTCCACAAGAGAATTGCTGGGAAGAAGATACAGTTTAGATATTAGGTGCCATTCACCAACCCAAAGAACAGTGCAATGGAACACATCAACATGCTTCACAGAGTGGGACAATGGCCTTTCTTTTGGATAGACTTAGCAAAGGACCAGCAGCAACAATGGGCTGAATGGCCTCCTTCTTGCTGTAAATACATTCCTGGGGATGGATTTTTAAAATATTTTTGGAGAATGCTGTGTTATTCTGTAAATAAATTTGTGTGTCTTTCTATGTATTAAGATGGAGAAAAGTTAAGAAAATCTGTTTTGGAGACTTGAGAGATAAAAGGAGGATAGGTGCTAAATGCATTTTTAATAACAGTCATGGTAATCTATACCTACAAGTAAATAGTTTGCATTAGGAGATTGATACTGGCTTTGCTTTTCAGCTGTTAAATTTAAGGGACATTTACAACTTGCAAAGCTTTCATAAGTAAACAAGAGCAGGTTATTAAATTTTATTTAACTTGAAAGGGAAGGCAATGTTTGTATTTTAGAAGAGTTGAGGTCAAAGAGATGCTGAGGAATCGAAGATGCAGAGCTGAGTGTTGACTGCGTGGGAGAGATGTCCTGGACCAGCTTTGTGTTGAGAGAAGATGTGACATCTGGAGCATCCTTTCCAAAACCAGAAAAGTCTTTATTTCGAAAAACAGTCTTATTTCTGAGTTTTTTTTAAATTTCTACAGCCACTGGGAGAGAGGATAGAGTCAAATGAGCTATGTGGCATATCTTCACTCAAGTAACAGCGGTTTTGCGCTGGGTAATATTACAGGATTTTTAGAGATATATAGAACATAGAACAATACAGCACAAACAGGCCCTTCAGCCCACGAGTTGCGCCAATCACATCTACCAATCCACAGACCTATCTATAACCCTCTATCCTATTCTTTTCCATATACTCATCCAGAAGTCTCTTAAAAGACCCCAGTGAGTTTGCCTCAACAACCTCCGACGGCAGTCGGTTCCATTCACTCACCACCCTCTGAGTGAAAAACCTACCCCGACATCTCCTTTGTATTTGCTTCCCTGCACCTTAAATCTGTGTCCTCTCGTAGTGACCATTTCAGCTCGGGGAAATAGTCTCTGAGAGTCCACCCTATCTATTCCTCTCAACATTTTATAAACCTCTATCAGGTCGCCTCTCAACCTAGAGTTAAGTCTTTATAAGAGGGTGTTGCTAAGAAGATATTTCTAATATGTTCTAACTGGGTTCTTTTGAGGGGATGTTATAAGATTATTTTAACAGTGCAACTTTAACCTCTATAGTTAAGTTTTCTTTTCTTCTTGTTAATAAATATTTTAATTTTTAAAATCCCATAAGTATTACAGCAATTCTATGCTTCTGGCCTCAGTTTCAGCATACAAAAAAGATACAATCAGAAGAAATGTTTCCCTCTGGGATTGGCATGTTCAGAAATAACATCTGATATGATTGTAACAAATTATCACACAATTTGCTGAAATAAGTATATTTCCACACTGGATCTGTAAATCATTCTGGCTTCTTGTACCGTGCTGACCCCAGATGTGGCAGCTACTGCTATATCAAGAGTGGGGGAAGTTGCTTGTCTTGTCTTCCTTCCCACAAACACCCGCCCCCCTGCCACCCCCCCAAGCCATTCCACCCCACGTCTCCCCTGGTATAACAGTGTGACCACGGGATGCTCTGTCGGATGTTGTGATCCAGATTTGTGGAAAAGTCAGGTTCTGAAGACCCAGTGAGAATTGTAGGGCAAAGCTAGGTATGGGAAAGTCCAGACAGAGCAGCAATCCGGTAACGATTGTCATTTTGCAGAAAATCTGGGCCAGCAATAGTTCAATTCCGATTTCTGCTCCATTCGCAGGTTCCAGCTGAGGGCAGCAGAATCTTTATAAAAAAAGATGAACATTTTTAATGGCTCAAATCTCCCAACCACCTGATCAGAGGCTGGGGTAAATAGGGAGGTGCAGCTGGGTTATAACTCTTACCCAAGAGTTGGGGAAGGGGTCAGTCACTCTCTAGGAGGAAGGGGATGGCATTCAGTCTCGGGGAGAGGGTGAAGGTCACTCTAAGATCCAGGGATTGTCAGTCTCCAGGAAGGTCACTCTCAGTCCCAAGGAGAGGGGAAGGTCACTTTTGATCCTGGGAAGGGGGCAGTCACTCTCGGTCCTGGGAAGAGGAGGGTGATCACTCTTGGTCCTGGGGACAGGTGGACAGGCACTCTCAGTCCCAGAGACAGAGGGACGTTCACTCATGGTCCCAAGGAGAGGAGGACAGTTACTCTCGGTTCCAGGAATGGGGGGACAGTAACTCTCAGTCGCGGGGAGAGAGGGATGGTCACTCTCAGTCCTGAGGTTGGGGATGGCCGCTCCCTATGCTTCCTGCCCAAAAGCTCTGAAATCTTCCCCAATCTATTATTTGTAGTTGCATTAATGCACAAACACCGTTTTTTCAGCAAGTTTTCTATTAACCAAGATGAAATATGATATTGTGTATAATTGGTAACAACATTATCCAGGTGATTAATGAACTGTATGTGTGCCATGTGTTTGGTTCTTTCTTTTACAAACAAATTACTCATGCTAAAGCTTGTGCTGTGATGTTGCTGCATCAGCCCTGAGGTGCTAGAGACACCAAATCAAACCATTATGTTAGGTTTCCTTCAAAAATATCAGATCCCAAGCAGCAGGCGATAGCTTTTAGAGAATTCTCTTTAACTTGGCTTCCCCCTTTTAAAACCCGCAACCTCTGTCACCGAGAAGGAAAAGGGCAGCAGACACATAGGAACACCACCATCTGCAAGTTCCGTTTCAAGTCACTCACCATCCTGACTTGGAATGTATCACCATTCCTTCACTGTCGCTGGATCAAATCCTGAACTCCCCACCTAACAGCACGGTGATTGTATCTACACTTCAGGGACTGCAGCAATTTATGAAGGCAGCTCAATGCCACCTTCTCAAGGGTAATTAGGGATGGACAACAAATATTTGCCTAACCATCGATGCCCACATGCTGTGAGTGAATAAAAATGAAATACTATAGAGGCCATTCCTGGAGGACCTGCGAGAGGGGGTGGGTGACAGCAGTGTAAAGTCCGCCCTCTAGAATTGTATCCTGGAAGTATCTGATACAATACAAAGTGGGTGATGGCATCATGAACATCTGTTTGAGTCTACTCCAGACCACTCAGAAATCTGATCTGGCTGCTTTGACGCTGCCCTTTAGCTCTTGGGTGCCTATATGAAGAGAATGAAAAGCAGCAGCTTCTTAGTGGAAAACCTGGAATTTCCCATGGTGCTGTTTCTTTTTTGGTGAAACCACATGACTGAAGAAACGGTAACAATTTCCTCCCCAGAAATCTCTGAATTTCATTAAATAATCCTATTTAACAACCTTCTTGCTAAGCAGCAGGCCACAATTATTTTAGTGTTTGATGGAAATACTCCAGTGAGCTGTTTGTGGACTCCTTAGATACACTGGGTAATTCTTATAATATACAATTCATGAGAAATCTCTGCTCTTGAAACTTTAAAATGATAAAACATTTTTAGATAATTATCTATTCAATTGTTAATTGAACCAAGTGTATTAAAGATAGTCTTACCATTGACTTGGCATATAATTGTGATATTTGCTCTCAACCTTGCTTTCACAACACTTCCCACGTCCACCCTGACTGATGTTGAATTGAAGTTCACCAAGTCATGTTTAGACACCCTAATTACTGGCTTCCCTACAGTAAACAAACCAGATGGCACATTATGCAATCATGAAATAGAGGAAATGTCAAATAATGAACAATAATATCCAAACAAAAAAATTTGAATTTATTGCAGGCGTCACCATTTCTATTAACAATTGTAGCTTCCATAGGCTTAGTTTAAAGCTTTGATTACAGTGGCCTTTCTGACTCAGTAACCTGGCAGCTGGAATCATTGCTAATGAGTTTTTCTGCTCAGTTAGAAAATGATAAATTGTCATTGCATAAACATGTAAAACTGTCAATTTTTTCAGGAAACCAAGACAAATTCACCTTACTGGGAAGAATGGTGTGATTAATTATAATTGTAGCAAACCTGCAATGGCAACTTTTGAAGACAAGGAATCCGAGCCAACAGAGCTCCGGGCGGTGCAAGTGTAAATTCCCACATCAGACTTGTTTGGCTCAAGTATTTGCAAAGCTTGGTCTGGAAGAATTTCAATTCTGTAAGGGGAAAATAATCAATCATGAGTTCTGGCTTGAGAAACTGTGTACACAGCTCATGTTCCATTTAATATGAATACAAAACCACCCAAAATAAATTAAGCAAACAAATCAGTGTATTTGTTATTACCAGAAACAGATCATCTT